>VYZQ01026266.1:0-39452 GCA_013400655.1 Mystacornis crossleyi | reverse complement strand
GGGGGAGGTGTGTTT
Organism: Mystacornis crossleyi; assembly: GCA_013400655.1. Classification (NCBI taxonomy): domain Eukaryota; kingdom Metazoa; phylum Chordata; class Aves; order Passeriformes; family Timaliidae; genus Mystacornis; species Mystacornis crossleyi. The sequence continues at coordinate 39,437 of VYZQ01026266.1, read as the reverse complement.
TGGGGGATTGGTTTTTGCTAGCTCTGCATGAGTAGAGGCTAGAGGCTGTATCTTGAAAGCAGTTTGAATTTCCCGGAACTTTTTGGACACATGGGTTAAGTGTAATCCTTGTATGTGAGCTGCTGGTTTTTTTGGGTTGTTTTGTTTTGTTTTGTTTTGTTTTTGTATTTTAATGCAGCCCATGAGTCTGCTTGTCTCTTTTCTCTTCACTAATGGCTCACAGGCTCCTTTCTGTGGAGACAAGAGTTGAGGTTGCTGAGTGCCCCAAAGCAGCCTCCTGAATTTTTCTTCCTCCTCAAATCTGATCTTGACTGCAGTTTCTCCAGGAGACAAGCCCTTGTCCAACAAGGTAAAGCAGCTGGCCAGGCTCACCTGGGAGGGTGTGGAGGCTTTGGTGTTCATCAACCCCAGTGGTCTCTGGAGCAAAGGCTGCCCATCAGATCAGGTTGCAAGTACTGCCTGCCATTTTTTGAACTTAGTGGCTTTTTTACCACTCTCTCCTGGAGCTTCTGAGAGCTGTGTTATCTGAAGAGAGAAAGGCCACTCCATCCATCCCTACTGAACCCTGAAAAAATGCTGGAGCTGATTAACGAGGCACATTCCCTCTGGAGATGGGGCTCCTTTGAGCAAAGGAATGTAGGTCATGGTTAAGTATATAAAATGAGAAAAGACTCCATTGTGGTGGCAGCATTTCACCACAATAATCCAGTGAGGTCCTTGCACTAATAGAAAACCTGTTCTTATATATATGCTATTTAATATGACTCATTAAGCAAGCCTAATTAAACAACAGCTTCAGCCTTACTAAATGCCATGGCACATACAATCCTTAAGGGTTTCCTGTTGGCATCCCTGACCAGTTCATCCTTCTGTGTGCCATGTTTTCACTGTCCAAATCATAATTCTGTGGTGTCAGAGCCCAAGGCCAGGGTAAAGGAGAGCAGGGAGGTTTGAGGCCCTGTTAAGTATCTGATAGGATAAAGGTAGGATTGCATCCATGGCAGTCTGAGCCAGGCACGGAGCTCCGGGGTAATGAGAAATGAACCCAAATGGAATTAAGTGGGATGGAAGCTGGCTGTGTTTGGAGAAGGAGGTGCTCTGTGGTCACTGCTTGACTCTGCTGCAAAGGTGTGTGTTGTAACATGCAGGGGACCACCCGGTGCACACCTGATAAGGGCTGTATCCCCCCAAAAATTCTGATAGGAAGATGAGGAATGCCTGGCAGCGGCAAGCCTCAGGCTGGTGGTTGTTACGCAGATGTTCGTGGCTGAGGACTTTTCACTAAAGAGTCTACTGCATCAGGTGCTTTCTGGATTTTGTGCTAAGAACAGAGTGGGTCATTTCATATTCCTAGCAAAAGTGTCCCTTTTGTGGCTTTTTCTGTATACTCAACATACTTTTTAATCTTGACAGCATCTTGAGTACATGAGTAGATACTTGAGTGTAGGCAGTGTTCACCCTTGCATGGAGAAGTGCCATTTTCTTGGTGTATTATTGTCCCCAGTTTAACAGTGCACCTGGTTTTTCATAGGTACCATGTTCAAGCCCAGTGCTGCTGCATTTCAGTGGCTGATGGCACAGTGCCTTGCATACACCTGCAAAGCTGAGCAACCTTTTTCAAGTAAAAATCACTCTTGTAAGCATAGGAGTGTCCTGGCAGTGCCTCATGTGACTTGGTTGGAGTCGCTGCTCCTGGGGGTGGCATGTCCTGTTCAGGAGCCTGCCACATCTGTGTAGTGTACAGTGGCAATTAATGGGCAGGGGCAGTTTTAAGGAGGAACTTAGTTTGTGTGTTTAATTAGGAATGACAGGCCATATAATGCAGCCTAAGGCTTATCAACCCATGGATCCTTCCCAGAACATGGCTGGGGCTCAGCACCTCGGAGCAGTTCTGCTTACGGTTGTGCTAATGCTATTGAGTTCATGCCATGTGACTTTTCAGCAACTCTGAAATCTGCTGTCCAATCATTCCTTTCCTCAGTCACAGCAGCTTTGTCCCTGTTTCAAGGCTTTTCAGGACAGTCCTCACTGTGGCATTTTGGCAGTGCTGGGTAAAGGCAGAGTTCAGTTTAACTCCATTTTTCAGAAGAGGAAGAGGAGGCAGAGCACTGTTCCAGCTGTCAGGGGAGCAGAACCCTCTCAATCATATTGCAAGGGTGTTTTTATAGTGTTTGCAAATCTGCTCTACCTGTGTTCATGGGTCAGTGTTTCACTGGGGTTGCGATGAGCTGAAATCCCTCTGTAATAGCTGAAGCCATTAAAGCAAAGAACATGTTATGTGTATGGCACATAACAGAGTCTGGTGTTAAAGCAAAATACCCACTTACCTGCTGTATGTGTGCATAGCAATATATCCTCAAAAAAGGTAATTTTAGGAAGTAGGCATCAAGTGAATTACAGTTCCAGGAACTATGGGGCTCGCTGTCAAGGATAACAGACTTGGCTTAGAAGGTAGATTTATTGTGCAAGAGGAGACTATTGATTAGTTGTTCACCAGACTGTTTTTATTGTTTGGTGTGTAGATGTAAAGGCATCCAGATGTACAAAGCGTGCACTTGGAGTCAAGCCACTGCAGGGACAGGGATCGGTGGCTTTGTAATGGATTAGCTTTATCATTTGTCCTTTGTACTTTTTCTTCTTGGTTAAGATATTTGCTGTTAGCACAGGTACACTGCAAGACTCCATATTGCATCTGTGCTAGGACCTGGTGCCTTTCTGCTCTGAAAGGTGCTCTGGATGCTTTTTTTAGAGGGGAAAAAACAGCCTCTCACTGCCTGGCCATGTGGCCATTTGGAGGCAGAACTGCTGACTTTGGGCAAAGAGGCTTTTACCGCTTTTTGCTTGTGCTGTCTGGAGCGTGAGCACTTATTCCTCTAAGGGCATCTCAGTAGAGCTGCTTGCATCCAGTCAGATTACACCTGAGAGAGTCCAGAGAGGCAATGAAGGTGCTTTAGGTGAAAGACCTCGGCTCATCTCAGACCTTAGGCTGCGCTGGCACATCTGAAAGAGGGATGGGAAGGACAAGAGGGAAGCAAAAGCACTTTGTAAGTGTGAAACATTTGACAAAGTTTCCAAGTCAAACATGACATCCCCCAATGCTATTTTAGCATCTTCTCTAACCAGCTCTGCACTGAAATACCTTACAGGTGATGTTATTGTGTGATGTTTGTGACATTGGGCCAAGAAGACACTAAAGACGTTTTCCTGCTAGGAGCAGCTTCCTGATCTATATGCAAGGTGAAGGTGTAGCAAAGCATCCCTTAAAATAGTTTTAAACCCCAGTTTGGAAAATTCTGAGGCTTTAGTCTTTGACATTTGTGGGGAAATAGACAGCTCTGAGGTGAGTTCTGCTAACAGTCAGTCTCCCCTTGCTTGCCTGTAAGAGGTGACCTTTCAGAAATGTTTTTAGTGAAGGGGCAGTTCCAGGTCTCTTGAAAACACTCCTCTTGTTAAAAATGGATTATCTCCCAGCTTCGTGATTGGTCTAGAAGTATGTTACTCCCCTGGGGACTCTTTGGATGCTGGGTCTCCTAAACACATAAGCCTTCCTTGAAAACTGGATTTGAGTATCCTGGGAAATATTTTTTCCTAGTAATGTGTGATTGCTCTATAGTTGTTGGGCTGTAGAGCCTGTGCAGAGCAGAGGAGCATAAAGACGTATTCCTATGGAAAGTCTGTAGCTGTCTGTATGGTATGTCCAGAGGAAAACCACACTGGCAAGGATTAATGCACATAGAAAGGATTTAGCCTTAAACGCTGTGTAGAGGAGAACTTAATAATCTACCTTCAAGAGGTTTAGAATGGGAACTGTGTGTACATTGTACAAAACCAGGGAACATCTGGCTTGATTGCTCCTGTGGTTCCTGTGCCATTGCTATAAGTGTTTACTTAGACCTGGGGCTCGGTGAGTTCTGTGAGCCATCTCTAGATGAGCTGCTCGGTTGCTTAGTTCCCAAGGAAGAGATGGGGAGAAAAGAAGATTCCCCAAGCTATAACCTTGAATTATTGTCACATCAAATATGCTGCTGAATAACTGAACCTGCAGAGTAATGTGGAGAGGAGTGTTTCCCTGGATGTTCTGCTGGGCAAATGCTGTGCTGTCTCAGGCTGCTGGCAGAAATCTAGAGAGCTTACAGTAAATGGTTTAGAAGTCAGCCAAGAAAACACCCGAAGGCAAAATGATACAGGAGTGTTGTATGATGACATTGATGAGTTTTAAATATGGTGTTGAAAGCTTTGTGCTCTGGCTGAGATGGAAAGGAAGAAAAAGTCAGCCCAGTAGACTTATCTGTGCAAGGGGGGATAAACAAGGCTTTGCTCCAGGGGTATTAAGTCAGACTCTGCAGGGCTTTTATATTTCTGTCCCTGTGGTAGCATAACTGTCACCAGTTCTTGTTGAGATTTTTCTCAGATTTATTGAAAGGAATTGGAGGTTGGTTGCTTTTGTATTGTAGAGTGCACAAGCAGGAGGCAGTGAATTAAACCTGCTGTGGCTGGGAGATGTTTTAGTCTTCCCCCAGCAGTTCCGCAGGTGTTGGATCCACCCCTCACAGAAAGGGATGTCACAGTGCAGGGGTTGCAGAAATCTGTTAAACAACTGGGCTTCTGTAGTTTGGTGTATGGATTCAGTAGGGGCTGTTCCTCCTTTTTGTAATGGCCAGTACAGCATTTATGTATGGGGGGGATAACTGAAACTCTTTCAATGAATAGAAAATGCAGCTGAGGTTTTTTGGGCAATGATGCAATTGTGCTGCATTGTCCCAGTAGCATTCACATACTCTTCTGCAGTGTGAGCTGGGGGAGTGGCTTTGCTGTTTATCAGAAATAAATGCATGCACGGGGTACCCACACTGTCTCTGAATTTTGGGTGGATTCTCTGTAGCATTCCAGAGCTTGCTTCAGCTGAATGTAAAGGCTTTGATTATTTTTTTAAAGCAATGTCTGACTTAACCGTGGATACAGCTGGCTCAGAAGGCGTGTTATTTAACAGGCAGCCTTTGCAGAATGCTTGCTCTGCCTTGGAGCAAGCATTGGCCATTGTACTTCTTAAGGCAGTGTTTGCCTTTGCTCTGTGCCAGGAGGGAGGGAGGTGACCCCAGACCTCTGCCCTGGCCGTGTCCCCACCAGGAAACAGTGCCACTGGTTTCCTTGTCAGCTAAATTTGAGTGTCCCCAGAGTGCTCTTAATCACTGGCTGTGCAAACTACCCCCAAGGCCAGCCTGAGCATCCTGTATTTCTCAGCTAAGCTAGCCAGGTCCTGATCCGCCTCTGGAATTCACTGCCCTCCCTCTTCTCTGGCTGCAGGCAGCCTGTCTGTCCACGCAGCAGCATTTCTGCTATGTAACAGAGCACTAAGGCACTGCGGTGTGTTTGGGGAGTGTGTTCTGCATGTGAGATCAACCAGGAATATTTCTCCAGGGGGATGCTCTGATTCCAGAGCAGGCATGAAACTTGGAGAAGGTATAAGGGAGGCTGAGCAGCTTCATGCGCTCGCTGCCTGGGATTGACTTGGGAATGTGGCATGACACAGCATTTGCTGTGCTTTCAGTTACAGCTATTTATACATTGCTTTTCAGGGTTATTTTGTCTCCTCTAGGAGATTCTGTACTTGATAAAATAATCTTGCTCAAGTTTATGAAATTTGTTGAAGTTCCTAGACCTATTGGAGTATTTTGGCTCTGTGGCTGTGTGGCAGTGCTCTGCCTCTGGATCCAAACAGGGCTGAATGTGAGGGAATTTTAAGATATGTCTGGATTCAGTGCCTTAAAGTAATTTGACCTGCAGACTGGACTTGTGCTGGGTCTCATATGTGAACTAAAACAGGCACGCCAGGGATTTAAGGATAACACGCTAATATCTTCCCTCTTTCCTAGGACAGCAAATTGCAGCAATTGTGAAACATTGCTGTCTGTGGGGGAAGGGCCTCCTGTGAGGGTGGTAGTGGAGGCTATGGGTGAAAGAAAGGGAAAGGAGAGTGGGCTGTATTACACTAACCATCCTGTGTCAACCTCCTACGTTCGGGTGTCGCACGGCTGACATCCTATCAAAGAGCTCTGGCTGTGTCCGGAATTTTAAGCAGCTTTATAAATAGTGTTGCTCAAACTGCCTGTGTGTGTGCAGAGACTGTGAACGACTGGGGTAGACCAAAATATTATTGGTTTAATTTTTGAGCCAGTCCAAAAATGGGAGCAAGAAAGAGTAGAAACCTGAAGTGTAGAAACACCCATGGATTATCTCCTTCCTCTGCAATGCCAAGCGTACATCTGGGGGGGTCTGTGAGAGAGGCAGTGCTGCTGGAGATGGCAGGCTGTGAGACTTGCAAGGCATGAATATGTGAATCTTGTTAAGGCATCTGAAACCATTCTTTCTTTCCTGCTTGCCTGATGTCTTCCTGCTTGCAGGTTATGCTGTGTCTGAGTAATTGTGAACAATTAGAAGCTAATTTAAATGGCTGGTTTGTATTCACAGCAGCAGCAAATGAGCTAACCAGCTGGAAAGCAGACACGGTGATTTTCTGTTGATATGTCTCCCTCTTGTTGTTCCTGGCAGTTTTTGCAAGGTGGATTTTTTTGCCGTGGACTAATAAGGAGTTTCTCCTGCACGCTGCTGACCTGATTGCAGCGGGAGGGAGGATGCTTTGTGCCCTAGCACAGAGTTACCACCAACCCAGCAGAGTCCAATTTGGCTCAGCAAAACAGCCCACCCTGGTTTGCTTCAGGAATGTGGAGCAAAGAAATATTTTTTGTGGATACACTCTTTATTCCTGCTCTCAAATATCTGGAAAGGTGAGGTACACCTGTTGTGCCTTGGGAGTGAATGGCCAGCAACAGTCACACAGATTTCCTCACAGCATCCTTTTTGTCTGCTGGAATGGCAGATGGAGGTCTGAGCAGCCCCACTCTTTCCTCCAGACCTGGCAGTATGCCCCAAATGCAGTTCAGAGTGGCCAGTGACTAATTTCTGTGCTGCTGATGCTGTCCAGATGGTATCCCCATCCACCCAGGTCCAGCAAGAACCTGGAAAACCTGTTCCATAATAATTGCCATCTCCCTCCAAGGCAATAATTTGAGGAATTCTTTTGCTTCAGGTAAATAAAAGAGCTACCGGATGGACTATTTTTGCACACAAGGAGGAACACAGCTCAATTGGCAAGTTAAAACAGTGGGCTGTTGGGAATCCTGGGAATCCAGACTGGAGGCTGAAATGGGATTCTCTTCTTCCTGTCACACTGGATGGTGTCAGCATCCGTGTGAGCTTCTCCTCAGGGGAGTTCCTTCTAGCAGTCAAATGCGTCTCCCCTAGACCTCATCAGATGCTGCCAAAAGAGCAGCACAGCCATTTCTTTCACCTGCATGCTCAGGTGTTCACCAGGGTCTCTGCAGCCATTCCTTAAGTTCTGTTGGAACCAGGCATCTCCTGACACACTGGGCATGAGGGTCTGTGGAGCTGCTGGGCTCCTCACAGCAGTTTTGTTCCTGGGGATTGCTGGCTCTGATCTGTACTTCGGGTGAGGTTTTACTGTGGGAGCGTTGAGGCAGCCGCTGTGAGTAGTGCTGGCTGATGTATAGGCAAAATGTCCACATCCCTGCTTGCTGCTCCCAACGAGCTTCTCCGGTGCCTGTAACCCCGGTCTCCTGCGGTTTTCCTCAGGTAACAGTGCCACCTGGTGCTGGAGCACTGCTCTTGGTCAAGCTTCCCTCAAATACTTCAGCAGAGGTGGTGGGAGAGTATTGTTTTTAATCAGCCATCTCACTGTAAGAAGATGGCAGGGGGTGTCCTGTAATAATCTGTGCTTTTGGAACACTGCACCCGGAGATGATCCTGTTGTCTTTTCTGTTTAACAGTTCATGTTACCAGAACTGCTGTAACCCAGAGGACTGAGTACATGAGGCAAGAACTGTAAACTCTGAGAAGGCAGATCATTTTTTTACTATAAACTGCTGCTAAGAACTAAAAATCCAACATTTAGATTAAATCCTGTAACTGGGGACATCTTTGAAAGATTCCCCATAGGACTCTAAGTGACTTCCTAGTCACTAAAACTTCTCTTGAAAGATCTTTGTGTATTTTCTAGTCATACCCTTCTATATCTTTATGTTGAACATCATTATGTTCATGCTTTCTGGATTATTTTTACTTTTTTTTATTATTATTTTTATTTCCTCTGAAGTTTTGTAAATCTTTTTGCACACACAGGGTTTGATTGTGTTCTCAGATGAAAGTCCAGGTTATTGGTTGATGGGAGTGAATATATGGAATGTACTGTTTGAATGAACAGCACTTGATGACAAGGTTGGCTAAAGTCAAACTCTTCTGTAATTTTTTTTCTTTAGGTACCAGGTTGTCTTCGCTGCTTTACCCCTTTTTCAGGCATTTAATCCAGGCTGATACATGTGTGTGTGTGGTGGTGGTCAGCATTTACACACCAGATAGAAAAATGAGGCTGAGGATACTGAAAAGCTGAGAGTGGCTGTTGTTTATTGTTTATGTAGCTTTGCTTGTCTACTTCCAGGATCCTCCTCTCTCCCAGCCATTCTCTCTTCTGGGAAATGCTCCCAAACCTACTTCTTTTCCTTTAAATAATAACAACCCAGTAACCTTCCTGTTGTCTTATCTTCCTTCCCTTGAATTACTGCCTTGTACTTTGTTTTCAGAGTGGTGCGTTCAGCAGGCCAGGGAATCTGTGTTGTAGTGTTTTCCAAAATGTCTTGTAAATATGCAGAGCTGCAGAAGTGATTTGTTGCCAGTAAAGTAAGTAATACTTCTTGGACAAGGGAAATCCAAGTAGCAGATTTACTTTTGCTTAGCAAAAGATTTCTGTTAAAGCCAGATTCTTCTGCTCCAAAGCACAGCATTTACCCACATTATAATTACAGTGAGCTTCTGTTTCATCCAATGATTTGTTCAGACTTTTAAACCTAATTCCACCTCTTGGAAAAGGAAAGTAGAATCTTTCAGAGTCTTTCTGCCAGAAGGCTCAAAGGTGGTATTTGTTGGGAGGAGGGGAAGATCCTGCATTGTTTGGCTGTGACTGAAGGACCAGAACTTTGCTGTGGAAGGAGTTTTGTACTTTATTGCCCAAAAATAATGTAGAGGCTAAAAATAAAAAACAATAGGTTGCATGGTCAGAAATATGGACAGGAACAAAAGTAGCTACACCTCCAGTGCAGGTAGATGGGAAAATAGGGGACACTCGGGAAGCTTCAGCCTGCAGTTGGAAGGGACTCAACTGAGTGACCTCGGGTTTCTGTGTCTCCGTAATATGTCATGAAGACAAATTACTGAGCTGTCACTTTGTCTTACGAGAGCTGCAGGTGCCCAGGGAGGCTTCGCAGTGTTGGGAGATTATCAGAACTAATGACACAGCTGGATTTTGAAGCTGCTGTGTTACAAGCCTCCCTGCACCTCTAGCAGTGTCAAAAGGGAGTAGTGATGTGGAGGCAGTGATCTGGTTCTCATTTTTCAGATTGCCTGGTCTCCTGTGGGTGTTGCAGAGACTTCTCTGCTGCCTGCCATGAACTCACTTGGTGTTTACTCAGTGACTCTACGTGACGGCAGGTGCTGCCTGGCTCTAGCAGCCCTGGATACAATTTGTGTGTAATTAGATAAAAAATCATGTTCCCTTAGTGCGGGGGGTTTAGAGTCTTGTAGACATTCAGCTGGTGACAGGCAAGTGTGTTTTAGAGCAGTGTGTGCTGGCCTGCGGCTGGAAACTGCTGTGTTCATCCCTACCACGGATGGAGTCTTCATGAACTAATTAGGAAATTCTCCTGTAGGCCACGCCTTTTTCTTGTTTTCTGAAAAAATTGTTAGCTTCAAATTGTAGAATCAATCTGCAGTAGTTTGCAGGTAACAGGCACTACTCAGGGTTGGCTTAGTGGTGAATCTTAGTTTGTGCTGCTGTTGATGTGCTGAGTGTTGGATGATTGGCAGATTCAGAGCTGCCGGTTACATGGACAAAAGAATTGTAATCTGTGATCGGGTGACTGCCTGCAGGTAGAGCTGCTGCGATGCAAAGCTGTCTTTGTTTCATCTTAGCCTCTGTGAAGTGTTTTAAAGCATTTATTTCAGATCGGGGGAGCATTTTAGCTCACCCCCCCCCACCATCACCCCTGTTCTGTCCTTCCTGTGCCTGAAGTTAATCATCAACATTANGGTTACATGGACAAAAGAATTGTAATCTGTGATCGGGTGACTGCCTGCAGGTAGAGCTGCTGCGATGCAAAGCTGTCTTTGTTTCACCTTAGCCTCTGTGAAATGTTTTAAAGCATTTATTTCAGATCGGGGGAGCATTTTAGCTCACCCCCCCCACCACCACCCCTGTTCTGTCCTTCCTGTGCCTGAAGTTAATCATCAACCTGACCTTTCACAGAGAGGTGAATTGAGGCATTGCCCAAAGCAGCCTTATGAACGAGCTTTTGGACTCTTGTACAGAATACAGGAAACAAAGATCCTGCTCACTGTCCTTCCCCTGCTTTGACCAAACCAGATGGAACTGTGTGTTCCTGAGCCACTCAAGGCTTTTGAGAGTTAGTTCAGTTGTTCACATTGAACAATTTTTTTAATCTCCTGATGCAATTCCTAAGTAACTCTTAAATATCTTCTCCTTTTGTGATTCTTTGAGTGCTTTCAGATGACAAGCAGTATCATGATATTATGAAAATACAGAATGATGGTGAAGTAAAATGGGTAAAAATCTCTGTGTCTACAGGTTGCCCAGAGGAGCTGTGGCTGCCCCATCCCTGGACATGTTTGAGACACGTTGAACAGGGCTTGGAGCCTTGTGGGATAGTGGAAGGTGTCCCTGCCCGTGGCAGGGGGTTGTAACGAGATGGTCTTTAAGGTCCCTTCCAGCCCCAACCATTCTGTGAATTAAAGGTATGAGTTTTGTGGCAGAGCAGTGACCAACTCTGTTCTGTGGTGGTGTTGGAAGCCACGTACTACTGGCATTTAATACTTGTGCAGGCAAAAGTTTAGTCCTTGCCCCAGAAGGGTGTAGTTCTTCTGTACGTAATTCAGGAATCTCCATAGCCTCATGTCTCGAGCAGATTTTGAAATTTTGTCTGGAAGAGCCACAGACTGCTTGTGCTTGCCATGTAGGAGTAGCCAGGAGGTTTCATAGGCAGAGCTTTTGTACCAATCAGTGCAAAAGATTTATTTTAATATTTTTGCAGCTGCATCCCCCAAGGGTTGTTTTTAAAACCCTCTGTATTGTGTAGCTCATTGTTCAGCTCTTCTGAGTAGCAGAATGTTAGTTCTCAGGAGTCTTAAGTTTCTAGTAGTCTGTCTTCTGTCCCATTCTCCCATCTTTCTTTCCCATAAAAACCCAGCATGGTTGGAAACCTCCAGTTAGAAGTGAAGCAACATGTGCCACTTCAAATGTCACAGTGTGAATCAAATCTGAGCTTCCAGGGAATTCTCTGCTGTGCTTTATCTTCTCTCCTCTTGCTTTTCACAACTGCTCATGTGCCATGCAATCTGATCAATGTAACACAAGTCTTCCATGGGAAGTGAACTTTGGATATGGAACATATTTTTCCAAGAGTAGTATGTGATGCCATTGGTGATGTGTTGATAGTGAAAAGGTATTAAAATATATTGGCTTCAGATCTTCCGGGTCATTGAATTTCTGAACCTTTGTCATCTAATTTGGTGTATCCATGCTATATTTGGACAGCTGACTTGCTTTTTTTAGATACCTCATCTAGATTTAAAATAAAAACAGCTTGTGTTGAGTTGATTGCTACACTGCTGTTTTAGCTGAAGTGAATAGGGGTGTGTAATCAGACCTTAGAGTCAAAAAGTAAGAACTGAGTTGGGGGATGCTGAGTTGGGTTGACTGCTGCCAGTTGTGGTCCCTCCTGCCCACTTCCATGAGCACCCATCCCACAGCCGTTCCAGTGCCAAGGCAGCTCTGGAGCTGGTTTGTTTTCTCCTACTGCCTGGGGCTGGAGCTGGTGGTGGCCAGGAGCTTCTTCATGTAGTAAGGAGGTTTCCTCTTAACCTCCAGCCTGGCAGTAGTCCCAGTCACAAACCTGTGCATCTGGTGGAGGTTTCCAAGTCACAGCTTCAGGACTGGAGGAAAGGATCTACTGGCTTTCAGGTTTAGAAACCAGGCATGGGAACTGTGGTACATCATGTCCTGTTTCAGGTGCTGAGAGGCTGTCCAGGTCTTTCAAAATCCCTCCAAGTAGCCTGTCTGTCAGCTCAGTGAAGCAAGGTTTTACCTTTCCCAGCACCAGGCATTCAGATTTAGCTTTAACTGGTTATGGAGTGCGGTACTGAGGTTTGGAGAGCTCTGTGGTGCCTTGTTACCTGTTGCTGTAGTAGTAGTTTTCTCTGTGGTTTGCTCTTAACCTGTGAGTTTCCTTCATCTTCTGAGCATTGATGTTACAAGTTTCCATGGCAACTTCCAAGCTCTCAAGTAGGTGCTGTCCATTCAAAACAAAATGCTTGTGTGGGGATTGTAGGACACTGACAGTCCTGGTGACCCTGGAGGAATGTCCCAGGGAGGGAATTAATTTTTAACTCCAGAACAGATTCAGATATTGACTTGCCAGGAGAACTTTCCAGTGCAGTTTAAAAAAAAAAAAAAAAAACTCCATTTGTGTGAGTGTAAAGTTCTAACTGTTGATGTTGGACAGAAATCAGGTACCTAGTTCATGTCTCCTCTACCACAATGTTTGTCCATTGTCACAAAAAGACAAGTGTGGCATGTTTTCTGTGAATAAAACCTTGGCTTGACTAAAAAGGAGGCCATAAAACATTCATACATCTGAAAGGCATTACTATTTTTTCCCTCACACTTAATTTCTTAGTCCCATTGAGAGAATTCAAAATAGGCTTCACAAAATTGCAAATATTTCTTCTTTTTTACTTTTTTGTTTGCAGTTGTAGGCACAGAGCCTGGGAGCAGTGCTTTAAATGAGATCAGTTACACAAGACGTACAAAGGGAGGATTGGGACCTGTGAGATGGACAAGTAGCCTAGACTGAATAGAAGTGACAGGTCTGTGCAGGTCACAGCCTGGCCTCCCTGCCCTCGTGGTGGCCCCTGCTGTCCAAGTCCTCGTTTAACTCAAGAGGCAGAAGCAGCTTTCATAGTAGATAATTCACTTCTGACTCAGTTGGATAAACATCTCAACCATCATACAGCAGTTCAGGTCAGCGTACAGAGTTTCATCTCCAGCATTGTGCTTTCCTCCCTGTATTTTGCGGTGCCTTGTATTCTCAGTTTTATAAGCAGTTTACCAGTGTGCGTGTGCTGCTTTTTCTCCTCCATCTGTACGAGCTTATTTCCAGAGCTCTCGTTTTGGAGGATGACATTCGGAATCTGTCTGGAATAGAAAGTGATGTTGTCACCACAGTGATTGTGTTGGAGGTAGAGGCTGTGGGATCACATTATCACCCTTGAGCAAATTTTATTCTTTATTGGTCAGGCAGTTCTTTAGGTTGGAAAAGAGCTTTGAGTTCAACCCAGCACTGCCAAGCCCACCACTAAATGGTGTCCCCAAGTGCTACAGCTGCACACCTTTTAAATCCCTCCAGGGATGGTGACTGCCCAGGGCAGCCTGTGCCAGTGCTTGACAGCCCTTTTGATGAAGAAATTTTTCCTAATATCCAATCTAAAACTCTCCTGGCACAATGTGAGGCTTCCTCCTCTTGCCAGGTTACTTGGGAGAAGAGCCTGACCCTCACCTGGCTACAACTTCTATCAGGGAGTTGTGGAGAAGGAAAAGGTCCCCCCTGAGCCTGCTTTTCTCAAGGCTGAGCCCCCCTAGCTCCCTTAGACTTGTGCTCCAGAATCTGAGACAGCACTGGCCAAGCATGAACTTTAACACTGTGAGTTGGCACTGGCAGGAATTATACTGGATCAGGTGCCCTCTCCCACAGCCACGGTGCTCTCTGTTGCTGGGCAGCTGAGCAGAAACGCAGCTGTAAAAGCATGACTGATCCAGGTTAAAGGCGTGCTCCCAACTCCGTGTGTAGCTGAGTGCTGAGTCACAGTGCCGAGGTCTCCCATCCTTCCTGGTGTCCCAGTGTGGGTGGAACCTGCAACCCGGAGCAGTTAGCTCCTCTGAAGGCAGCTGAGGGAGCCTCTGCGGAAGGTGTGTCCTGGCATATTTGAGACTGACGACCCAAGGACTGCAGGTCGATGCATTCCGTTTCCCTTCTGTGTTTAAACTTGTCCCCAGGTTCTGTTCTTGGGATGTTTGGAGCAGGGGACAGTTCGTCCGTCCCTACCTCCTGTGACAACACTGCTTACCTGGAGTGCAGTGTGGCAGTAGCAAACCAAAATGCTATTTGCAGGCAAAATTACCACCTTGTGTTTCTCCTTCAGTGGAATAGCAAGACTCCTGCCCGATGCAGTAAAGAAACTGTGTGGGAATAGGGAAGGAAGGGATGTGCTGGCAGTAAGCTTGAATGTGTTGTCCTTTCTCTTTTGTTGGATGAAACATTCTGGGGAACGGTGACACCGGTAGCTGGAGCCTGTGTGCAAGTGTTTCTGTCCACTGTCGGGTACCAGTGATGTTACAAGCAACCCTGAATTGCTAATTAGTGAATTTAAGCTCTGCTTTAGGTATGCAGAGAGTGACCAGGGGTTTATGCCGCTACTGAGTGTCTCCAGTACTCCGGGTTTTTGGGTACACACCAACCAGGGCTAGTTGTCTCTATATCAGTCTCAGCAACTGCATTATTTGTCACTGAACTTCAGAAGTGATTGTTGCTTATTTACCTACCACAGTGCGTGGTATTGGTGGCTAGTCCAGAGCATCAAAGTAAATTGCTCTGGTTTTGAGTCCTTGTCAGGAGGGAGTTGTTGGAGAGGAACACTGGAACCATATCTTGCATTTGTTCAGTGGAATTGAGAGGTTAAACCCAAAGAGTTACAGTGGGAGTTCCCTGCCCAGGGATGTTTACGCCTCACTGCCAAATTGTTTGCTAAAGTGAGGATCCAGTTTTCTGTCACAGACATCTCTGTCAACCTCTGCTGTTAATTTAAACAAACAAAACCCAAACCACAGAGATTTGGTTTCAAATGACAAGTTTGTAATAAAAAATTAGACAAGTGGATGAAAGCAGAAAGCTCCCAAGGCTTATTGAGTTCATGCTCAGTGGAAATGTCTGTCCTTTCCTGCTCTGCCCAGTTCCAGGTGTGAGCCCTGATGGCTCCCTTATTTAATTTGAGGTGAGATGACTCAGCTGAGAAGGGGAACATTGTCTTGTTGATGCTTGTTCTCCATGCAGAAAATGGGAATTTGTGTGCCCCTCCTGCTGTGTGTGGTTTGAGAGCATCATCAGCCCTGCTGAAGTATCAGGTGTTCTCCAGACTGCAGCTGGTGCCTTTTGATGAGTAAATTTGCTGTGGAGCTCAGGCACTGATTCAGTGCTGAGCACCAAGAAAGCATTTGAATAGCAAAGGAAATAGAAGGAGGCCAGAGCTATTCTGCCACTTCTTCTTGCAGTCAAGGCCCTCAGGAACATAACTGACCCTAGGCTGGGTGTGTCATCCCTCTTCACCAGGGTAAAATGTGTGTGCAGTGATGAGTGACTTTGGTTTGCCTTGTTTAACATTTGTAATAGTGAATTTATTTTTTAAAAAGGCAACACCAAACACATCTTGCATTTGAGGAGAGAGCCCAGCTTGGCATACAGGAGCATGGGGCTCCTCAGAGCATCTCTGGCAAACTGCTGTTTCTCATTCGTGGGGCTGTTACTGAGGCACATGGCTAGAACATAAACCCAGCCATGTTAATACTGACTTTCCTAGAGGTAAATATAGCAGCTGAGCTGCGAGGACCTATTTTAAAAGTGCTTCTGCAACAGAATGCCCTCAGTGCTGAGGGAGGGGGCTGTCCATCGGCTGATGATCACGTTGCTCAGGGTGTAACAGAGAACAGGAGGAATGACTGAACTGTTGTGTTCATCAACAGCCATTCCAGCTTACTCTGGTCAGGTTTCTTGTGGGTTTTGACAGTCTTTTGTGACATGACAGACCTGTGAAGTATTTATTGTTGATGCTGGCATTCTGCCTACTCCTTGGCTTGCTTTTCCTTGCGACTGAGACAGGTGGGTCTGGCACAGGAAGCTGAAAATAGTTGTGCTGCCTTTAAAAACCAAGAGACCTGAAAATAGGTTAAATATAGTTCCCCTGTAGAGAGAGTTTTATGCTTTGCTTTGGGAAGAATTTGTGTGATTATATTCTTGAAGAAGGATGACAAAATGGGAATGCTGCTGATTTACAGCTTCTGTGATTTACCAGCATTGACTAACCCGGAGATATTGCTGCTGCTGCTGCTGCTGCTGCTGGGTAACATCGAATCATCTTGATGGTCTGGGTTCTTCAGAGGCTGCATCATAGGGAACAGTATGGCTCCATGATGTGTTGAAACATAATGCATCAATTTAAGCCCTAATGCATTTTGAAATGAAAGTATCATCATACACTTGGAGCTGTGCAGTGAGAAAACCTTAGTTACAATACCCAAACTGCTGCTCACACTTGAGTACTTACTGGAATGCGAATGTTGCAGCCTGGTTCTGGATTTTAAAAGTCTGCCTATGGAGTACTTACTTTAACAAATAATTTTAGGAAGCTGTATAAAAATTGATGCCTATCTATATACCACAGTGGGATGTGGGAGGCAGTGAAAACACTTCTACAATCTGGAAATGGGCTGTGGGCTTCAGGTTTCCCACTCCAGTGTGGTTCTGACTCCTGAAGTTGGGCCTAAAAGCCTGGCTGGCTGGGTCTCTTCCTCTCCTACTGAAACACGCAATCAAGAAGATGATGAATACTGAGGTCGTATGGTTTGATTCCGGATCCTGTTCCTGGATTATAGATTTGTCTAATTTAGTAAAGCAGGCTGTAAGGCAGGGAGTGGGTTAGGATGAAATGCTGACAAAGCACAGTGGAGTTCAGGCTGGGGATGAACAAGGAAAAGACAGGAATGCAGCAGTAGCGACACGGTGGGTTCTGAAAGTGACATGTGAGAGAGGCTGTGTCCCTGATGGTGCATTCGTGTGGCACTTCCCAGTGCACGGCGTGTGTTTGCAGGGCTCGGAGTGTTGTACCAATGCAAATAACTCCTGGACTACTGAAATGCAGATGAGGCTTCTCCCTGTAGAGCGGAGGGAGATTTTAGCTGAGTTACTGGGAGGCTGAGCAAGCCTGAAATTGGAGTTCAGTGTTGTGACCTCCCTTAGGACATCATCCCTCATGTAGCATCCCAGCGTATTCAATGGCAGCTGCACTTCGTAGTTTAAAGCTTGTTGAAAACACTTAATGAAATAGCCTGCAAGTAGTCTTGAAGTCACTGAAACAGCTGAATGAAGGGCCACTTCTGGAAGGGCATCACTCTCCAGGGTTAATCACTGGAGATCCATCAAGTCATACATTCCCTTTCCAGTGACACTCCTGGTGCCTACAGGTCGGTGTGAGCTGCTGTAGGGTAAGTAACCACATCCTTTGTTGCCAGAACGAGCTCTTTGCCAGCAAACGCTTTAGCAGGAGCTGGAATAAGCAGTGCTTTGACTTTATCCGTGGTCTTATTGATGTTTTGTTACCTGCGTGGACCTGAGAGCTTTTCAGTGCAGAAATAGCATTTCTTTTCCTTTTTTATCAAGGCAAGTGCTTGCTGCGGTGGATTTGTCACCTATTCCCCTGCAAACCAAGACTTCTTACTGTACAGGATCTTGCTTTTTGTGTCCCAGGCCAAACAGGCGTTACACAGATATTTGGGAGTATCTTGGGTGAAAAGCATGTAGGATGAGACACACAACTGTGGTGTGATGTGTCTTCTGTACTACATAGACTGGATGTGGGTAGGAAATGATGCGTGGCACAGGCAAAGAAAGAGAGAGGGAGACTTGAGGGGATGAATGAGTCAATGTCTGCACCCTTTTTAATGTGTCTGCTGACTTAGAGCATAGTCGTGGATGGATCCCCTGGTTGCTGATGTCAGATCTGTCAACTGGATTTTGCAAATATTCCAGGGGGATTAACTCTGTGTATGGAAGCGCCTCAGCATCCTCCGCTGCAATCCTCCTCAGTCTGGAGGGTTGGGATACTGTGCACTTGTATTTGGCATGTTATTTCTGACTGAGTATCATCTGGGGTCACTAAAGCCAGTCTCTCTTTCTCTCCTTAGCTGAAGCTTGAAGATCGCTCAGTGGTCCCTCGAGATGTGGTCAGACACATGAGCTCCAGCGTAAGTGCTTTTTTTCCTTTGTCCCTTTTTGATTGTGATACTGCTGCATGGATTTCTCGGGCTTGCCAAATTGCCTGAATGGAGCTGGACAGTAATGCTTTGAGCAGGTTCTATTTTTAGTGTGTTGGATAGACTTAGCTGCATCCAGGGAAAATGGAATTCTGCTGTCTTGGTTTGAAAGACAGGTGTCTACTGAGGAAGGCAGGAGCCTCCCTTGGAATGGAAAATGCTACNTAGGACATCTGCTAAGGCTGCTTCTCTACAGTTGGATATCTGCAAAGGTCTCCTGAGCAAGCAATCCCAGTCATGGTCAGGGAAGGAGACAAGAAGCCTGTCTACCCTGCCATTCTTAAAAGTTTTGCATTAATCCATTCTGAGATGTGGGGACTGTGGACCTGCTCTCCTAGACCTAGCAGGGAGGTTGGAGTGAGTGTAGATCCCAGTTCTGCTGCTTGTCTTTGCCTCTTTGTGTGCTCTGGTAGAGAATTTGAAGGGAATATTTTCAGACACACCTCTCAGTCTACAGTCGTAAGCAGCATATTTTCCAGCTTCTCCCAGAAATACTGCAAACCCCAGCACTGCTGGAGCATCCAACACAGCTAGGTTGACAGAAAGCAAGCTGGTTCTTAAACAGCAGCTGATAATTGTTTCCTTTGCTCTTTCTGGACACTATTCTATGTCCCAGCCACTCTGTTGTAGTTGTATGGCACATGTGCCTATCAGAGATGTGTGGATTTGAGGTTTGTATGGGGAATACTGGCGAGGTTGTTGAGTATCGATGATCAGATGGGACGTGCTCTCTTTAGGAGCTCAGCAGGGTTGGCAGTTTCTTGCTGTGGCTCAGAGCTAACCTCTAACCCTGAGCCATATGGCCCTGCCATGTGCTTGCCTCTATTTTCTCTTGACTTGCTTCCAGCAATGTGGCTACCAAGGCTGTGTGGCTGAAGGAAGCAGCTGGCCACTAACTGCTGCAGTTGTACCACATGGTGTGCAGCCTGGTGCAGGGATAGAGAAGGCTATTCTCTGACCTGGCTGCCTTGTTTGGGTTTTTGGCTTGGTTTGTTTTTTTCTTTTAATTAAAGCATTTTTTGTCGATTAATAAAAGTAAACCCACCCCTTTTTCACAGACTATTACAAAGAAAAAAATAAAAAGCTTGAATGATAATTTGAAAATTGCTGAAGCGAAGTATTTCCTTAAGAAACGTCATGGTTGTTTGAAATGGAAATTTGAAGTCAACACATCTTTCTAAAACTGCAGCTTTATCAAAGAGTTCCAATCCAAAACAATGAACAGGTAGAAAATGGAATTATCGGCTGTTCACCGTGTTGTACCTGGCACAGCTGGAGCCTTCAGTACATTCTTCTCACTCCGGGGAACACTTTGAGTCCTACCTCTCAACTGTTTGTTATCCAGTGCTTCTTTAAGTCATTTTAAGCTTTCAGGACAGCAGGTTGTTCTCCTCTTGGCAAACATGGATGTGATGCTTTTGTTTGCAATTTCCATTCTCATTTGAGCAGAAATTGGTTCCCCTGGCTTGCTGCACATGTTTTGGTAGATATGTACCCAGCAGTTGTCTTGCACATTCATTTTTGTCTGTTTGCATGTTTAAATAACGGTATTTGCTTGACCCTTGTGGCCAGTAACTTCCCATTTTAAATTGATGGAATGGTGAGATTATAACTCAATTTCTTCTCTCTGTTAAAAAGCTAATAAATCTGAGGATGACTTATACTTCCTTACCCTCAAATGTTTTAAATGCTAGTGGTAAATTAAACAATAAACCCCTTTTATCCCTAAGAAAACCTTCACTTGCTAACAGACATATTCCAAAAATTACAGGAGCATTTAAAATAGAAAACCTGCAAGTGTCAGCCTGCCAAATTCAGGATGTGGGATGGTTGCCTTGTGCCAGTTGGCCTGGCAAGTGGAGAATGTGGAATTTATTCTGTATTCAACACACTCTCTTAGGGCTTGTTTTTAACCTTGAGCGGGAAGGACTCAAAATCCTCTGTTCTTCAAGAGAGGAGAGCTGACTCAAATCCATGTGCTTCTCATTGAGCACTGAGTGTGGGGAAAGACTGCTTCAGGGGGAAAATGCATAAAATGAGATCATTTTCACTGAATGCAGTTGGGCCTGAAAGTCTAATCCAGCTGGATGAGAAGCAGGAAAAGTGGCAGAGTTAATTTTTCCAGGTGATATGCTAATTTGGGGAAAAGGTAAGAAGTAGGTCTGTAATCTGTCAGACACCTGGATTTTGTTGCTTCGAAGGATGCTGGGCTATGCTGTCCCTTTTAAACAAAGGAGTAAGGGTGGTGTAAAGATCCTCTAACTAGAAAGGAGAGTGTTGATGAAAAGGGTGGAAGGATGGGAGGCAGAAGATACAGGATTGAAGACTGTTTTCCAGAGCTGCTGCGCTCTGGGATGGGAGTTTGCTGGTCTGCCTTAAAGCTTTGTCTCTGATGGGGAAGGAATCCATTCACTGCTTAAATATTCAGTGTGGTGCATGATGTCAGGGTAGCAGAAGAAGCAGGAAGACAGTCTAGGGAGTGCACTTAATTGTGAAGTGAGTGGGGCTTGAACCCATCAGCTCTCCTCACTCAGTTCAGTCACCTTCCTTTTCCAGTTCTGCTGTTGGGGTTGATGGAAATGGATTTTTGTAACAGAACTGTGAAGTGTCAGCTGGTTGCATTTGGCCCCTCCCTTAGTGGGATCAGCTAATGAAAGGATGGGTGTGTTTGAGCTGTGCCCAGCTGAGGACCTGCCCCGGAAGATGAGACAGGTTGGCAATGTCCCTTTTTGGGACTGCGCTGAGCCCTGCTATAAACTCAGAGTGATTCAGCAGAACCCCTCAGCCTGCAAATCTGCCTCCTCTGTCCGCAGGCTAATGTTTCATGTGACAGGGAAATAAATAAACTCATTATAAAGGAAGGTTCAGTGGCACGTGAGGGAGGAGAACTGTGACTCAACAGCCCTGTAGGTCCTGGGGTTGCTGACAACATTGATTTCTGCTTTTCTAACCACGACAGGGCTCTGCACTTGCTCGAGCATTCTATAACTGGAAGAAGCGAGCTGAGCTAAACCTGTTGCTCTTGGCCATGACTAATAGCACCCAACTGTGTTAGGTGGGAGGCCCCTTTAGGGTGGTGCAGGTACCTTCTCCGTGGGGAAACTCACTTTGAGAACAGGCAGAGGGTGTTGGAGTATTGCTTGCTGTACTTTCACCATCCGTTCAAGGGGTTTTAGACCAAGAGACAGTATGATCCGCAGAAATCCCAGGTGTTGGATTGTATCATCTCTCAGAGCTACTGTCATGTTGGCTGCTGATAAGGAAAAAAGTAATTCTGAAATGTGCAGTGTAGGGCAAGGAATTTGTTTCTTGAGTGTTTTTTGGTTCTAACTAACAAACAGTCTAAAACACGGGGCCTCAACTGCAAAGTACAGCCAGAGGATGGTGTGGGTATACTTATTTTAGCTTACTCTAGAGGAAAAGCAGGGCAGGTGGCTGTGCTGTAGCCTGCAGAAGCTGTGGGTTTGTTGAACAGGTGCCACTTCTGAGCAGGCCTCACTCATCCCACGGCTCAAGTCGTGCTGGCAGCAGCTGTTCTGAAGCCAGTGTAGTTCTGGCCCACCCTTTTCAGGTGAGAGTGATGGTACAGCTCTGCTGGGCTCTTTCCTGGCAGCCTGTGCAGGCAACAAGCTTAGCTGCAGTCTGTTGTGATGGAGCTGAAGCTGGGAAAGGCTCCCTTTTCTTCTCAGCCCTTCTGGAAAGGAATGGGAGGGATATGTGGAGCAGCTGGAGGGAATGAGCCCCTGCTGCTTTGGGGTCTGCCAGCCTGGCTCTCCCTGGCTGTGCTGGCACAGCTCTACCCTGGGGCAGGTCCCACTCTCCTGATCCCATTGCCTTGGGAACCTCAGGGCTGCAGAGCACTGGGCTGGTGTGGTGTGAGGAGAGAACCAGCAGCACGCAGGTGGAAAGCAAGCCAGCCAAAAGGGCTGAGCAGCCTGTCCAGGAATTAGCCTGGGCTGTCTTTGCTCCAACTGCCAGTCCTCAAGATGAAACTGAGTGAGTTGAGCACCAGAGAACTCCTGAACTCCCACAAGGGCTGACCAGGGCTCTGAGTGAAAGCCTTGACTAAACATTTCCCATAGCTGAAAGAACAGAACTGAGCAAATAAATCCACTTCTTGCAGGGTATAAGCCCTTTGAGTGTTGTGCTCAAGTCCTGCTGGAGCAGAGACCTTGATGTTTGAGATAAGGACAGCTCATACCAGGGCATTTGTCATGCTGGCCCTCAGTCAGCTTTGATAATGGATTTGTGGTCTTTAATAAATAAGAATATCGATTGTCCCAGCTGTCAGGAGACCAGGGCAGCTGCTGCCTTTGACAGTGTCTGGGTTAGCAACCCTTCCTTGCAGGCCTCCACCATATGTGTGAGCAACGTGAAGATTGTGTGCTCCCTGCCAAGCCGCCCCAGAAGGCTCCTGACAGCATGCCTTCTTTTCTTTGGGACAAAAAAGATTAAAACTTCATTAAAAAGTGAGGGAGATAATGACAAACCATCTTACAATTAGACCAACTGTAAATTATCTGGCTGCAAACCTTGAAATTTGACCAAAGGTGCCGGAAGTTTTTTCAGTATGGCACAAAATAAACACCATTTATAATGTCCTGCAAAGTTATTTGAGTCAAAGTCACAAAAGCTTTAAAGAATTTCTGTTTCGTTGCTGATCTACCCCTGCCTTTGCTGTCTCAGGGCAGTACCTGTGTGTTGGTCCTGTGGAGCTGCAGTGATTCACTCAGTTGAACAGAGCAGGGAGCCAGGCAGATTCTAATGCAAGTAAATACTAATCACCTGTTATAGCATGGTCTTATTTGACCAGGTACAGGAGTCTCTGCTTTAGCAGCTATTTCAAATTCTAACAGGGAAGAAAACACTACAGGTCTGTAAGAGTGATCTCATCTTCTGAGCTCTCATCGTGTTTTGTGAAATGCCCTGCAGAGCACAGGCCTGAAGGGTAAGAGGGGGTTTAGTTTTAAAGTTTATTTGTCTCTTCACTTATGACTTCTGCACAAAACACATACATGTGTATGTAGGACCTTCCCTAGGTAATGAACCTGTTTTCCTTTTTGTGTTTTCAGGACAGTCAGTGTGGAACTGTAATTGATGTCAACATCGAGTGTGCTGTGAAGCTGGTGGGAACCAACTGCATCCTTTACCCTGTCAACAGCAAAGACCTGCAGCATATCTGGGTGAGAGCACAGCCAAAATACACGAGTGCCAGGGCTTGGTGGTTTGGAGGGATGCTGCTGTACTTCAAATCTGTCTTGAAGGTGAAGCATCCATGTTGTGCAAGATGCATCTGTAGTTTGCTTTTATTTTAAACTTGCTGCAAGCAACCTCCCTGGGAGATGATGCAGCATCTCCTCATCTCCCCATCTGTTCTGTGTTTCTCATCACATTGCTGAGACCAAATTGTCTTGAAGGGCTAGACTGACGTTAAATTGTGTGAGAACTCCTGCACTGAGTGTGGAAAGCTGGTGTGGCAACCTGACCGGGGCAGCCCATGGCTGTGGCCCAGAGCTGCTGAGCTGCGACACCACTGCTGTTCAAACAGGCTATAAAAATGCTGAGCTGAGTCAAGCAGATTTCTGTTAAGCTGGAACAGTCTCAAACATATCTGGTTCTCTCTTTGAGTGGGTAGGTGATTTCCAGAGACCAGGTGGGGTAGGATTTCATCATTCTTTTTCCTCTGAGATGAAGATAATTTGGGAGTAAAGAGCAGGAATGTCATAACTCATCCCAAGTCACAGCCTGCGAGAAGACAGTAGGATATGAGTTCCTCTGGGATGAGAAATTAGTCTTAGTGATGAAAATTGGCTCCAGCTACAGCAATTTATATTTATGAAGTTTTGTTTCCTGTTTTCATCACAGCCTTTCATGTATGGTGACTACATAGCCTATGACTGCTGGCTGGGCAAGGTCTATGATTTGAAGAACCAGGTCATCCTGAAGCTCTCCAATGGTGCCAGGTACTTCTCCCCTTCCTACAGAAGACTGTCCCCCCTGGCTTTCACAATCCTGATCTGTTTTATGAGAACAAGAAACAGTTTGGGCTTCATTTACATAGTGATAAGTTATCTGCTTGC
The DNA here is from genome assembly GCA_013400655.1 of Mystacornis crossleyi. Taxonomy (NCBI): domain Eukaryota; kingdom Metazoa; phylum Chordata; class Aves; order Passeriformes; family Timaliidae; genus Mystacornis; species Mystacornis crossleyi. The sequence goes on along the minus strand of VYZQ01026266.1, from coordinate 15,077 downwards.
ATAATCTTAAGATGTAGAGCAAGAGAATACATCTTTCTCTGAAAACATGGAAATTCATTGACAACTGTCTGGAAAAGATGTAGTCTGAAAGGTGACAATTTTTTTCAATCCTGGCAGATCAGTGCTCCAGAACTAAAGCACATTGGTCTTTAAATTGTGCTTCTCTGCAGAAGCAGCTGTTTAAGATGGGTGGTTGTTCCAGACTACTTCTCAGTAGGAGAGCATAACTTCACTGAGCTGCAGGGAGAATTCTTACCCTAAAAAAAAAGGGCCTGTGAAATTGTGGAAACTTGCAGGCTAGTGGTTTTTATCAAAGATGAAAAAGCAGCCCAAGGTAGAACAGCTTTGCTTTCTCACTGAATTTTTTATAAATGAAAACACAATCCAAAGTCTCGAGAAAGATTTAACCAGAAATATTGAAAGAAGTATATGGTGAAATTTCTGCAAAGCCAGCAGAAGGATTTTGTTCTGGATTCTGTTCCTCTTGCATGTGAGACAGTGACTTGTGTGCTAACCCTCACAAATTCACTACATTCACTCTGTTACTGAGGCCTGTCTTACCCAACAAACTCTTGATGCAAGGAAAAGAAGGAGCCAGTGGAGGGCCAAGGGGCATGTGGGCCTGGCAGCTGGGGAATAACCCATCTGTCTTGTGTACTGGGTGTTGACACTGATGTTTAAAACACAACAATCAAATCCACAATCCTGCAGTCAGCTCTGAGTCTGTCTAAGAGAAGTGAGTAATGTGAGAGCTGTAGCAGATGATTGGTGGATGCATCTGAGAGTGTGACTGTTACTGTGCAGTTAACCCAGGCTAAGAAGTTCTTAGGTGTATGTTAAACTAGGAGTGAAAAATAGCCACACACCTCTGTCTGTAATGCCTGCAGTTACTGGTGCAGTTTAAAACCTTGCTTGGAATGTTGTACCAGCTCCTGCACAGCTGTGTAAAGTGAGGTAGCTGTTTGCAAAACCTCTTCCTAATGAATCATTTGAAATGCCACCAGAACTCACTCTGGAAATGAAGCTATTACTCAAGAAAATACACCCAAATTGCCTTTAGTTCCCAGCATGGCGTGAGTAACAAACGTTTGCGGCAGACAGATCTTGTCCAGCACCCAGCCTGTTACTTAGCTTGGTTTTTTACAAGCTGAATGGGACTTTTAGATACCTTTAATACTTTTAATACAGCTTGTCTATAACCAGTTTTTCTCTGGACCATAAAAGCTCACTGATACACTGCTGGGTGCATGGCCAGATGTGCTTAGGCAGTGTCAGCTCCTTGGGTGCTGTTTGCTTTTGGGGTGGATGGCTCTGGAAATGTGACCATGTGTCTCCTGTCTGCTTTGCAGGTGTTCCATGAGCACAGAAGATGGAGCCAAGCTGTATGACGTTTGTCCCCACGTCAGTGACTCGGTGAGCTGCTGGCTCTCCTGAGAGTCCTGCTGATCAACTTTGTCTTGGAAACTTTTCTGTGCAGGAGGAAGGGAGAAGGCAAAATTCATAGGCATTTATTAATTCCTAGAATTAAATGGTGTATCACTTACAGTAACAGTTTAAAGGTGATGTTAGTAATGAGCAGGTTTTGAGGAGGTATTACAATTAATACATCCAATTGGTTTCTTTGTAAACAGCTTGTGTAACACGCTGTCAGATGGCTGGTGTCAAGGCAGTTCACTCACTGCTCCTTCTATCTGCATATGCTTCAAAAGGCTCTTAGTCCATTTACTGCTTTCAAAAACTGTTCCTCTTCTGGAAAAAGGCATTTTGTTTAACAGGTGTTCTGCTAGAAACAGGTTTTCAGGTCATGTAAAATAATGTCTCTTGTTACTGCAGTCCATAGCATGCTTTGAATGGAGACCTGCCACCATACTGGCATTTTCCAAATCACGTGGCAGGGAAGGTTTCGCTGGCTTTTGGGTAAAACAGTTTGCTGTGTGATGGGATCTAACCTCTCTCACCTTCAAAGGCTGATGACAGCTTGCTGCTTCTTCCAAAGGGCCTTGCAGCGCTCCTGGCAGCAGTGTTGGGAGATGACACAGGATGACGTGTGATTCTTAGAAACTAGCAAAGCACTGAGCTCTTATCTTTCCCAGCCTTCAAAGCAAAGGTCCCTTTGATCTAAAACTGCACTTCTGCTAAAACTTGATGCCAGCTTGCTGAAGAATAAATGGAGCATCAGTTCAATAGGATGTGCTGCTGTGGCTTTCTGGTTCAGTACGGAAAAGGAGCGGTCTGTCACTTGATATTCTCCAATACCTCAGTCTCGGCTACTTTGGGTTGTGCAGTGTCTTTTCTGCTTACTAAATCGATGTCGTTGCAACATTTAGCTTCTGGTTACCCAATTTTGAGATGGCTTGTCTTGAGTCAGGCTGCCTTTAAAGTGTACATAGTCCTCTGGGGAGTCACAGTTTGGGCTGAATCACAGGCTGTCTCCAGTGTTACTCTTGATACTGTGCTCAAAATTGTTGTATGTTAGATGCTTACCTGACTTAGATCTTGTCACGCTGCTCTTATCCCTTCTGACAAATTACAAGACTCGATGCAGTTTTGTGCTCAGTATTTTATCTATCCTAAACTGCTCTGTCCGCCCCCACACTGAATCTCAGTATCAGTGAGAAATGAGTTCTAGGAAAGCAATTATTGTGTTTACTGTCCTGTTTTTGTTTTCAAAGAACTGTCATATTAACTAATCCGCCTAAGACAGGAGTAATACTTATACACTTAATTTGACAAACAGAGGAGTGAAAGCACACATCCTCTGCCTCTGAAAGCTGTAGGTGCTTGAATCAGAGCATGGAAAAGAGATAGATGTCCTTGCCCGGCTGACCTTGGCTACCTTGTTACTGAGAACCTCTGTGTGGAAATATGCATCTTTTGTTTCTTGCAAGTACCTTGGCTTCTTCTGCACCGAGTCCTGGTCCTGTCTGGATGTGTGACAGAGCAGGTTGCTATAGGAACTGCTGGGCTGCCTTCAGGAGAGGACGAGCTACAGGAGATGGGCATCTTGCAGACTCTACCTTTGTAGTTAATTTTACTGGTCACGAAAGATAGAAGGAAAATGCTGGAATATTAAATCTTAGAGTCCTTTATGCTGTTTTTTCTCTCCTCTATTTCACCCACAGGGTCTCTTCTTTGATGATTCGTATGGCTTTTATCCTGGACAAGTCCTCATCGGGCCATCTAAAGTGTTCTCCAGTGTGCAGTGGCTCTCGGGTGTGAAGCCTGTTCTGAGCACAAAGAGCAAGTTCAGAGTGGTGGTGGAAGAGGTAAGGACTGGCACCCTGACACATGGCCACCTTCTGCTGAGCATGGTCCCTGGCTGGCTGTTTGGAGCAGAGTCAGCTTGCCATGGTAACCTCCCAAGAGCAAATGTGCTGTGGCTGTGGTGTTGTGAGGTGACAAAATTCTCATTGGTCACTGGCAGGACTTCTGAGCATCCTAGCAAGGGTCCCTGCTGGCAGCGTGTAAAGTGATCACGTGTCAGTACACTCAGAGGGCAGTACTGCTGATCATTAGGGTAGTGGGAGCACACCTTCTATTGAAACTTAATGGTGCATGCTGTCCAAAAAGGGAGAAATATTGCTGACTCTTTGCTTAAAGAAGGAGGAGCTCCAAATCCATTAGCATATCTCTTTGTGACATTGGACTGCTGATTTATATGTACCATAACTTCCTTCCTAAGCCACGTGTCTTTCCTTGAAGCTAAAAGCTGTAGAATCTCTGTTAGGAGTCGGGCTGTGGGGGCACTGTAGTTGTCCTGGATGTGGTAAAACTGCACTTGCCCATATTAGCTGATAAAAGCAGGTTTGCCATTTTCCTGTGTGTAAACTTTCATATCTGAGACACTGGTCTGGGAAAGTCTCTGGAAAGTTAAATTACCTTTTCTATCATTACATTGTAGGTACAGGTGGTAGAACTAAAAGTTACTTGGATCACTAAAAGCTTCTGTCCTGGAGGTACTGACAGTGTGAGCCCTCCTCCCTCGATAATCAGCCAGGAGAAGCTGTCCAGGTGAGATCCCTTGAAAACCCCTTTTCCCTCCCAGCACCCAGGCCCTGCACAGGCTGTGGGTGTACCAAGTGATGAGACACAGTGCCGCTGTTTCCAGCGGGCTTTTTTCCACATTGCATGTCTGCATATCCCAGAGCTTCAAAAACGTGAGATAACAACTTCCAAATTAGTTTAGCAGACACTTGAGTTACCCGCACGAGGGCAAGCATCCCACTAATGCTAAGTTCTCTCCAGCTGACAGGTGCATAGAGTGATGTCTGGCAGCAGCTTTCTTCTTCCCTTGCCCTTTCACTCCTGCTTGGAGCAGGCTGCATCCCCATGTGTGTCAGGGGTGGGGCTCAGGGGTGCGGCTGCAGAGCGGGCTGCTGCTGAGGCAGTAACTGGTGCCCTCTGCAGGCTGCAGCTGCCAGAATGGGCTGGGAAAGCTCCAAAGACAAGTCAGATGAGCAACAGTGCTGTCAGTGTGGGTCCTGCCTGGAGCTCATGTGCTGGAGGGGAGCAGCTCTCAAATGACAGCAAAAAACCCCAAATACCTCTTGGCAGCTCTCTCTGGGGGGAAAAGGGGAGCTCCAGGGAGAGGAGTGACTTGTGTCCTGTCCAAACCCTTTGTATCCCCACCCAGTCCCTGGTGAGATTCCTGCTTCTCCTTTAGAATTGTGTGCCTGGAAATGATTTGAAGTGGTGTTCTGCCACCCCTGAAGCACCACTGTTGGTGTGAGGTCCTGCCAGCCTTGTGAAGGCCGTGGGCACTGCTGGGTTCTGTTACTGTTCTGTGCTCATGGCTCTCCTGTTCTGCCAGGGTAAAGCGTCTGGGGTGCTTTGACCATGCCCAAAGACAGCTTGGGGAAAGGTGCCTCTACGTGTTCCCAGACAAAGTGGAACCTGCAAAGATCACCTGTGAATGTCCCGAGAGGAACTGTGTCCTGGGTGAAGGATCAGTTGCCAAAAAGGTGAGTTGAGGGGTCGAGGGAGGTGTTGACTTCTCTGAGCATTTCTGGTCACTGTGGCTTTTAAAGCAGAGATCTTCCTGGTAGTCATGTGGTCTGAAATGTGACTCCTGAAGTGGTTGTGAAGAGTAATGGCTTGTTGTTGCCAGCAGGGAAGTCACCTTGTGGAGCAGTCTGACTGCTCTAGGTGAAGCATGCAGCTAACACCTTGAGAGAACATCAACAGGGCCTCAACACCGAGGTGTCACCTTGCAGGGGTCAAGTGTGCTCTGACAGCTGGGACTTAAAAACATGTTGTTTTTTTTAGCATTCTCATGGAGCTGAAATGTTCAGTTAAATCCTTGCTGCAGTGAAACAAGGAAGTTGTTTTTGCTTCCTAGGCCAAGTGAGTCATGCTATGGTCTGTACCTGCTGACTGTGGAACCGTGGTGTTCCTAGAATAACAGGATGTCATCAGTGTGTAGATGGTGACCTCCCTACATGGCTGTGCCTGTTAAGTAGATTAACTTGTGCAGCTTCTTGTGACCTTCCATAACAAAACAGTTCAAAACGTGCTTAAAATAAGCTGAAGGAGCAAAGCTCACTTTCCTTGGGCTAGAGCAGTGCTGCTCCTGAGCAGAGCAGTGTGATATGCTGGTTTGCAGCGTACTCTGGTGCAGGTGAAGTGTGCAGAGGCCCATGGGTGCACAAGGCTGAGCATTCCCCAGGCTGGCTGGCAGCCTGCCGAGTGTCCAGGCCCAGCTCTGACCCATGTCTGCTCTCTCCAGGTGAGGCGGCTGCTGAAGAAGCAGATCGTGAAGATCATGTCATGCTCCCCAGAGTCTCAGGGCACCAGTGAAGCCCCTGACAAAGAGTCTGCTGCAGCTGCTGATCAAAAATCAGAAGAGCTTAAACCTGAATCCAAGTGTGAACTGGATGACTCTTCCAACAGTGCACCAAGTCCTGGGGAGAGAAAGGAGGAACAGCCTGAAGAAACAGGGAAGGAGAAAGGGGGAGCAGCAGCACGGCAGCAGCAGCCTCCCTTCCTCCTGAAGGATGAAGGGCTGCCTGACTACCGGCTTCAGTCCATGGAGCAGGATGCTGATGATGAGGCAGCTGATGACACTGATGACACCAGTTCTGTCACCTCTTCTGCTAGCTCCACTGCCTCCTCCCAGAGTGGCAGCGGCACCTGCCGCAAGAAGAGCATCCCTCTTTCCATCAAAAACTTGAAGAGGAAGCACAAGAAGAAGAAGACCAAGGTTTCACGAGAGTTTAAGCCAGGAGACAGGTGAGCTGGATTTCCACACCCATGTGTAATTGCCAGAATCTCCCTTACCCGAGTGCTCAGATGTAAAGCACCACCTGAACTCGGGTGCAGGATGACGATGAGTTTGGGCACCACCTGGTAGTAACTGCCAGCAATTATCTTGTGATGGCTGTGCAGTGGCCTGTGTGGAATCAGCTTGGTCTCAGTCCAGCTTCTGATGAAACTGGGGCCACATGACATGACACTGATGCTATTCCATTTCAGCTGTGCCTCAGGGCATCGACAGCATATCTGTGCTGTGCTAGACTCTGTGTGCAGGGAAAGAGGTGAATAAAGATCACACAGCTTAAACATGACACTAATTGGTTACCTTATTGGCAGCTTCTGCAGAGAGGCTGAGGACAGACCATGCTAGGAATGGACAGCTTGTCCTAGAGAGCTGTCTCCAGAGCAGCTCTGGGCTGGCAGGTGGTAGTGCTGCCGTGGTCTTTGTTACCCTTGCCCTGCTCTGTAGAGATCAGCAATTTTTGCCAGCAGTATACTTCTTAATATTAGAGTTTTTTAATGAACAAATTCCACTCACTCCTTGCAAGCCTTGGAGGATTTGATTTCAGTAGCTTGCGGGAAGGAGCACGGCATGTATCTGCCCATTTCTAGATAAAACTGGATCTCAACAACTTTTGCCTTTAATTTAGGAGTGTTTAAACTGTTTTCTTGGGACGCAAGGACATCTGACAAGTGGTCTGCCTGTCCGCTGGCTTCCTTGGGCTGCTTAGTTGTGTAGAGATTCTCCATCAACTGGTGCAAGAGAACATGTGAGAATTCTCCCAGGAAAGTGACATTATCAGTATTCAAGGGATCCAGTAGCTTGAGAATGTCATGAACTTCATTCGCATTTTGTGTAGGTATTTAGCTTTGCCTGTATGCAAGGGGAGTGGTTCTTGTAGTCCTTGTGGGTTCTGAAGAAATTAAATTTGAAGGTCACAATGCCCAGCAGAGCAGTATCCAAGCGAGAGAAAAAATGAGTGTGTGGTAGAGTTCCTGGGAACGGAGGCTCCTCACGTCTCACTCCCCTGCTGAGTGTCTCTGTTTTGCTGAAGGTTTTGCTAAGGAGAGCTTAGGTAGAGCACCTGGTGCTCCCTGCACCATACAGGCCATGGGGAGAAATCCCTGTGGCAGCCCCAAGAAATTCTGCTGCTGGACCTGGGCAGCTCCGTACCAGGAGATGCAGAGACAACCATGACACAGAGAGTAGGAGGTAGAGGCTTTTTCAGAACAGACTGAGAGCCCCCAGCTGATGCTGTCAAGAGTGCCTGTGGCAACTGGGCACAGCTCAGTGTGAGGGGCCAGTGCTGCTGAATATTCCTCTGGGGTGCTGAGGCCATCAGAGATGTTCTGCCAGGCGCTGCTGAGAAATGCCGGGTGCTTGGGCTGCCTGCGCTTGGTCACCACATGTGATGTGTCAGCTCCTGGGCAGCTCTGGCTGCAGGGGCCAGCTCAGCATGTGGCTTTGCCATCAGTGAGTGACCTGCTGCAGCTCTCTGTGAAGCTCACAGACCGCTGGATATCTTTTAGTGAGGGTATACAGGGATTTTTATTAACATCAAGCCTTGATTTTTGTTTGAAGCCTCGTACACTGCTGTAGACAAGACTGCCTCATTTCCTTACTCAGCCTTTCCACTCCCGTCCTCACCTGCCCATGTCCTGTGTCCCCCAGAAATCATCTTGTTGCGTATCACGCACACACTTGGCCTGTTACAGGCCCTTCTCTGATAATTTCTGCTGTTGAGTGCTGGCCCTACTGAAAACTTCATCTTGTTTCCACTTAAAAATGTTTTGCTGACATCCATAAAACCAGGGCTGGGGGCAAACAGCTATATTTGCCTAGTGTATCTTCTTTCTGATTTGATTCTGAAGCCAACATAAATCCAGCACTTGTGTTATTCTGGAAGGCCTGTCCAGCAAAGTAAAGGGAAGATTAAAAGTCAGCATGGGATTTGGTTTGTTCTGTGCTGTAGGAGAGATGAAACTAGTGGAGGGCTCATTAGAAGAGTGTCCAGCTAGGCTGTCCCTCCAGCCCCAAGCACTTTGCCTCCTCCAGCATCCCTGTAAAGCCCCACAGCAGAGAAACCAGCATGTGGTGGTCCTTTGTGGCATGTTTTGGTTTAATTTCTGAGCTGCAGAGACATATGTGTGTGCTTGAACAGCTGGGAAGGACACTTTTGTCTTTTAAACAAAATCCTTTTGCTTTATGCACATTCAATGTGTTGCCTCTTTCCTTTTTGTTTTTGTTTTTTTCTCTCTGGAAGAGCTGTGGTGATTTATCTTTCCAGTCATATGTTCTTCTAGTTTCAAAGACTCCTCAGAGCTGTCAGGCTGGAAGGTGCTCCAGTGGAGATGATCTCAAGTTTCAGACTGTTTGAAGCTCCTGTCATGCTTCTGTCAGGGGCAGAAAGTGGGTGCTGGTAGATGTTAATTTGCCTCTGTAGGAATAAAAGTGAGCTCAGCAGGAGCTCTCTGGAAAGTCAGTCCTCCTTGAGCAGAGTAACATCTGCAGCGGTGGAGAACCCATCAAAACAAAGCCTGCTGTGTAGCTGCTGCCATGGGCTCTACATGGGATTTCCTGACTTGCTTTCCAGCCTGCTGATCCATGTACCTTTGTGCTGCTGAGGTCCATCTTGATCCCTGATGTTCCCTTTGGTAACTCATTGGCTTTCTGTGCTGCCAGGGTTGCTGTGGAAGTGGTGACCACGATGACTTCAGCTGACGTGATGTGGCAGGATGGCACCGTGGAGACAAACATCCGCTCCAATGAGCTGATCCCTGTCCATCATCTGGACAACAACGAGTTCTGCCCCGGCGATTTTGTGGTGGACAAAAGAGGTATTGGGTGTCAAAACAATGCTCTTAATTGCAAAGTATTGTTCAGTCTGGATCCCCTAATGTGCTCTGTAGCTGTTAGGGCTCAGTTGAGGTGGGCACCTTCCAGGGATAGCAGTGCTTCAGCTGACTTGGCAGGAATGGCAGCAGAGAACCATTATTTACATACCAAAGTTGAGCTATGACGACAGGAAGGATGGGGAAGGAATGAATGCCAAAGAGCCAAACTGGGATTTTCAGTATTTCTGCTGAGCAGGGATTGCAGACCTTGAAAGGGCCAACAGCTCTGAGCTCACAGAATGAGGGGAGAAACAAGCAACTCACTTCAGGCTGCTTCTCTGTATGGCTGATCTGTCATGACGATCACATTTTTTTTCATGGAAAGTTTTGGGATCCAGAGGTATCTTCTTGAATCCCTTTCCTTCACCAAACCAATTGGTGATGCTAGTGAGGGCCATGGGACAAGTTCAAGGAGACTTTGAGCTTTTGGATATGAAATATTGATGCCACCATCTGGCTCTCAGCTCCTTTTCTAGCAGGGGTAGACCCTCAGCAGTGGGGAGCAGAAGACCATCAGGTTGGGAAGCAGGAAAGCTGGCTTAGCACAAATAGCGGCTGTTTTATGTGGCTATTTCTGATGAGTAATAGTCTGACTGGTCCTCTGGGTTACACATAGTCTGTGGAAATCAAAGTTACCCATCAGCTCCACCACTCTGGTTTGGCAACAATTTTCACTGTGTAGGAAGAACTGTTTTTCCTCATGCCATTCACAAATGGAAGGCTTCAGCCATGAGAGCCCAGGAGCTGACAGCTTCAGTCACTGAGCAAAGTCTGTGCTGCTTTGCCTGATTTCTCTGTTTTCTTCCCTACCATTGTGACCAAAAGCTCAGAGCTCCCAGGATCCTGGGTTGTATGGAGTGGTGCAGTCTGGGGACCACATCGGCCGTACCTGTGTGGTGAAGTGGTTCAAGCTGAAACCCAGTGGAGATGATGTGGAGGTAAGTGCAGGAGCCAGTGCCTGCTGCAACCAGCTAAGAGAGAGCAGCCACAAAATAACACAAGCCTCACAGATAAACACAGATAAGCCTGGGAACCACTGACTGTGTGTCCTTGAGGAAGGAAACAGTGCTTATGGGCCTCGGAGCCTTAGCTAGAGGTGATGTCACTTCATATTTGTCGATGTCTGTGAGGTAGCAAATACCAGGCAGAGAATTTACATCCCATGGCATCATCAGGTTCTGGTATGGATGAAGATTTTTGCTAAAGTTGTCACAGACAATTGATCTCTTGAGTTCATTATAAGAATTTTTCTGCCCCGTGTCTTTGCGTGGCTCGTAGAAAGAGGATCAGTCTATTGCATGTTGTTGTGCTTGCCTCTGCCACGTGCTATTGCCCATAGTCACCCTACTGCCTGTTCCTTGGGATTTGTAGGAGTGGTGTATTTTCCAGAGTCTTGATAGACTGCAGTCTAGTGGGAGATGAGAGGGGAGCTCAACACTGCTTTGTCTTAGGCTGCCAGATGACACTGTCATAACTGAGCAGGGCCATTCACACGCAGAAGCAGAACATGAGTCTAGCCTGGGGTTGTGCTCCACTTATTTCTCACAATTTGTGAGCTCCTAATGTTCTTTCTCCGGGAGAAATCAAAGGAAAGATGTTTCCCATTAAATGGCAAGTTTTTTGTTGTATACTTCCTGTTGCTTTGGATAATTTCAAAAGTAAACTCTTTCCCTTTGGGTCCCAATGAACTGCTTTGATACATCTGGGTTCAGAAGGGATTAAAACACTGTGGTTGCACATCTCCTCGTCATGGTGACGTGGACCCTGAGGTAAAGGTGAAGGTGAGCAGATGAGACAGAATATCTGCTTTCCTTTAGTATTGTCCCTTGATTGACATGCAATTGGATGAGGTGGCAATAAGGGACAGCAGCAGCCCCTTGCAGGCTGTTGGAGCAGCTGAAAAGGGACAAAATAAAACACCAAGTGCTTTGAAGTGGCGAAGGTGTGTTCTGGGTGTCAGTGCAGCCTGCTGGGGCTGACGTGTTGCACTGTCTCGGTGCAGCTGATTGGGGAGGAGGAGGACGTGAGCGTGTACGATATCGCCGATCACCCGGACTTCCGCTTCCGCACCACCGACATCGTCATCCGCATCGGCAACTCCGACGGAGCCACGGCCAAGGAGGATGAGGTGGGTCCTGGGCACGGTGACGTGTCCACATTGCCACCAAGTATTGGTGGTGACACTTGGAAAAGTTGGTAGGAAAGCTTTAGGCCCCGCATGGGCATCCTAAACTCCCTAGCTTCCTGATTTTGTATTGGTGTCCCTTGCTGTCATGAGTAACACATCAGATCTCTGTCTGATGGAGATGTAACCTTGAAATCCTTTGACCTTGATGACAGTCTGCAGCAGAGCAAGGGTGAAGCTGAGACAAGAACTGAACATATGCCTGAGGGCTTTTCACAAAACTCTTGCTTAGGATTTCAGAGTAACTTGTAATAAAAGGATATTCTGTGGGCTCCTGAGCAACCGTGGATTTGTCATGAAGCCGGATTCACTTGGCAACAGAAGGCTGGGGTTCTGGTTTTCCTCTGAGCTATGTACATGTTAATTTTGTTGAGCTGATTGATCTCCTTGGGGGAAGAAGGAACAATTAATATTGTAGAGGAAACACCCCTGGAGAGACCTCCAGCTTTTCAGCCTGCTGCCCTAAAAAAGTATTAAAAGGTGTAGTGTGGCTCTTACAGCACGAAACACATCCCAGCCTGCTCAGCTGACCTAAATAACCTGCTGCAGGGCTAGGTGCTCCTTTGCTGCACACCCTGCTCAACTGTGGCTTGTCTGTTCATGCCTGTGCTCTCTGGGGAGCCCCTGGTGCTGGGTGTTGGGGGCGGGGGGCTGAGGGCACCCCACTAGAGGGCACCCCCATTCCATGAAGGGCCTGCCCCTTGCTGGCACTGAATGGCCACTGGTGCTGCCAGAGATCAGGATCTCCTGCCAGATCAGCCCTCCTCCTCCTTGTGGAGGGGAGTTCTCCCCACCTCCATGGCAGAGTTGTGTGGTTTCTGTACGTAGGATGCAAGTGTTGCTCTAGATGGTTCTCCAGCTGGGGGATGTGTTTCTCAAATCCTTCCTGCTCTGCACTGAAATGCCTGGGGAAGAAAAGGAACTGACAAACAGCTCTTGTCTCCGCAGCCTTCGGTCGGACAGGTGGCTCGTGTGGATGTCAGCAGTAAGGTGGAAGTGGTGTGGGCTGACAATTCCAAGACTATCATTCTGCCTCAGGTGAGGTCCTGTTCCAGCTCCAGTAGCCCTGTAATTCTTAGCTGACTGACAAGACTTGGATTTAAAGGCTTTGTGTAGAGAGATTCACTGGGTATGGGAATCTCCGTTGATTGGTGCAGTCCCGTACGATAGGGTGGCTTCCCAATTCTGTTAGCACAGGAAAATCCTTCTTTTGTCAGGAGGTCTGGGCAAACTGGTTGGTCACAACTGCTCTCAAGTCTAGTGGTTAGGAAAGCCTGGGCAGGCTCTTCTTGCCTTCACAAGTGCACTGCATGCTCCCAGCTCTGCCCACAGCCCTGCTCCTGGCCTGCAGCAGCTGGTGCTTTGCAGAGCTCGGGGATCATCGGTTCTGACTGAGCCCGGGTTAGTGCATTGCCCAACCAGGGCACTGCCGTAAGACAATTGCATGTTGTGTCTCCCTTGTGAAATGGCACCATACTGGGGTTTTTGGCTGAAGAAACTCCTCCAGAAGCTGGGCCAGAGCCGCAAATTGTCACCTTAGCTAACCTAGGGATCAGACTCAAATCTTATCCCTGGGCAGGGAGGGAAAGGGTTGAGTGCAAGCTGAAAAATACAGATACAGCCACACTGCTAATGCACTGCACCCCACTGATTTGTCTTGGGTTCTTTTAAGGCTTTTGTTGTACTGTCTTGTACTCATACTTGCTACTCCCCAAACAGTTTCATCCCGTATCTTCTCTCCTTGTTGCCTGGAATGAAGGCAGACAGCCTAAAGGTACAAGACAACCTGCATCTGTGGAGTCCCATTCTGTCACTGGCAGAGCAACCACTGCCTCCACTGCAGAGATGCCTTAGCGAGTACAAAGTACTTGAGCAAGATTCCTTTTTAAACCAAGCAGCTCTGCATTAATTACAGTAGAATAGTCAATGCCTGCACTATGGCAGTGGACTGGGGTGTACAAAGCAGGCTGCTGTCTCCCTTCCCCCTGTTGTCACATGTGCTTGGATCACAGGCACAATCAGAGGTCTGATGCGTGCTCCACAAAGGGTTGTTCTCACACTGCGGTGCCAGGACTCTGCAGCAGCTCCTGCTGTGTCACGCCAGTCCCTTCGATTCTGCTCGTCTGCGTAATTATGGGAGTTGGGGAAATGTCAGGAGCATGAATTATCAGTTGGTAAAACCATGATTTATCAATGCCTGACCATGTGCCCAGAGACAAGCTGTCTGGGTGCTTTTTCACAGCTCTAAAAATAAAGATGGCATAACTGGCTAATTAACTTTCCAACTCAGATTTGGATTAGCTTTGAGGGCAGTGAGTTTTGATGGCTTTTCCTGCCTGCAGTCAGTTGTGTTGAACCCAGCTAACCTCTGCTGGCTGCCTGGCTCCGGGTGGCACAGGACTGGCTCAACAGTGCTGGTTCAGTTGAAGACTTTGACAAGATGACTGAGGGTGCATGTGCTTTGGCCTCTGGGGTCATATGCTGCAAGATTAAGAGGATTGTTGGGCTGTCACTCAAGTGTCAGAAGCTTGTGGATAAAATGCTCCCATCTCGTGACTGCAAACACAGCCTTTTAAAGGTGTTCTTGCTCCCCTGATTCTGTATTGGTGCTTAGAGCTGGAGGAGGTCTGTAAACCTCTGCAGAGAGGCCTCCTGAGATGTAGCCTGTGCAAAAGCAGGTTGTAGGAGGTGAGGCTGGATGGAGTGGGGATGTGTTCAGCTTCTAGCAGTGAGAGGAAAGAGAATATTTTATGTAAGAGCTTATTCAGCAACTTGGGTGAGGCTCCATTGTCCCAGCTGAATTTTAAGTAGTAGACACATAAAACAGCTAAAGCAGCCTAGCAGGGCTCTGTCCCCCAGTGTTGTGTGCCACAGGAGAGGAAAGCTGCTGTGGGAATGTGTTCCTGGTTCCAGCATTGTCTCTGTGGAAGGACAGAGTGTGGAGGCAGCCAAACCAGGGCTCTGTGCCAACACAATTGTTGGTGCAGAAGCAGGACCAGAAATTCCAAGTCCTCTCATGATACCAAATACCTTCTGAGCTCTGTGTTCTGAAACCCTGGGGCATCCAGGTAGCTGTGGGGCAGCTGCCTGCTCTCCAGGGCTGGATTCCAGACACTGGGAGGACTGCAGGCCACCTAAACCTTGCCCTAGTTTTACCCCCAGGGCCATAGTTGGAGAAGTGGAGGATGGAGCTGTGTGGTTTCATAATCTATGCCAGTATAGATGGCATGGGTTGAAGCAACTCAACCAATCCCAGATGGAAACTCCTTTTTCATTACTTGCTTTTAAAAACAACTAAAACTGTGCTTCAGCCTAAGTCTCGTGTAACTCTGCTCTCCTTTAGCATTTGTACAATATTGAATCAGAAATTGAGGAGTCAGACTACGATTCTGTCGACGGCAGCACTAGTGGGGCATCCTCAGAGTGGGAGGATGAAAGTGACAGCTGGGAGACAGATAACGGCCTCATGGAAGATGACCACCCAAAAATTGAGGACTTTGAGCCTGAGGAACCAGCAGCAGAGGAGGTGAAGAAAGTAGAAGAACAAGTCCAGGGAGCTGTGGCTATGGCAGTTGCAGATCTTGCTACAGACAAAGCTGGCAAGGATGGAGCCCCAAAGAGCTTCCGGGAACTAAAGGAGGCCATCAAGATCTTAGAAAGCCTGAAAAATATGACTGTGGAGCAGCTGCTGACTGGCTCTCCCACCTCCCCAACTGTGGAACTGGAAAAACCCACTCGGGAGAAG
>VYZQ01026262.1:0-16914 GCA_013400655.1 Mystacornis crossleyi | reverse complement strand
CCGGATTTGCTTCCCTGCTCCGGAGTTACCTGGAGGAGCTCAGGATGGGTTGGTCACCACGGAGCAGCAAAGTTTGCAGGATTTTACTGAACCGACCTCTGCTTCAGCTGAGCCCCGTTTTAGCTCCAAAAGCGGCGCTGCTGCTGAGAAAAGCTTTGCTCTGTCCCCGAGCCCCTGCACAGCCACAGTGCCGCTCCTGACAGGGACAAATTGTCCCTAATTATTGTGGAACTGCTTTTCCCAAGCAGAGGCTGTCAGTCAGTGCTCCAGCCCCGGCCGCAGCAGCTCCCCAGTTCCTGGAGAACCTCTGGAAGGAAGCACAATGTCTTTTGTGCCTAATTAGGGCTTGCTGACTGATAGCTGTGCTGATAAGGGCGATAAGGAAGCTCAAACTGCTCCTTAACTGCCTCTTCATTCCTTTTCTCCCTTCTCTCCGCTGGATTAGACCTCGTTAAGCTTTTCATCCAGCTTTTTCCAAGCCATTATGAAACAAAAAGTAAATAATATTTAGCAATCTGTTCGGATGAATCAGAAAATGAGCTGTTTTTATGAGCCCGGATGGCTCAGGGTGGGCTTTGTTCCAACAGTTTGCATCGCTGGAAGGGAAAATGTTCCTAGCAGGGAAGCAGGTGCTCAGATTTCGTGCTGAAAATTCTAAAGTTGCAAATTCAGACGAGGGAAGTGGTGCTGAATTAAAGAGAAAACAGTAATTATTAAAGGAGGTTACCGTGCAAATAATTTGGGGGATCTTTTTGTTGGTCACATTAATAATTATGCTATAAAATATTTATGGAGCGTCCTAAGTTTACAACCCTTGGACCTGTGCCAAGGCCTCACCACCCTCACAGGGAAGGATTCCTTCCTAAATTTAATTAAATGCAGAATAATGTGTGTCTCTGCTCCTTCCCTTGTGCAGGGTGGGAACTCGGAGGGTTTTGCTGATGAATTTTGCTGGTTCCAGCTCAGGGCTGTGTCCGAGTCACAAGTGAGGCTTGAAGGAGGGACAAGATGCAGCCTTGACGTGGGCAAATTTTCCAGATTTCCCCAAAACTCATTTGAAAAGCTTGTGGAAGTCCAGCAGCCCTGGGGTGAGCTGGACACGTGGCTGTGAGCTCAGGGCCGCTTCTAAGAAGTGACCGTGGGATTTGGAACTGGAAACAGGAAAATTCACCCTCTGGAAGTTGTGTTTCCATGAAAACGGCAGTGAAATGCGCTGTGCTCTATCTCTGCCCTCATGGGACAACTCTCTGGAGAGGCCCAAGCTGCTGTTGGTGAGTTCTGGGTAAGGAGAGCAAAGAGGGAACAAAATTCTGCCCATGGAGGGCTGTAAATGCAGTTTATTTTCATCTCCTGGTGCAGAAGCAAACGGCTCTTTGAGTCAAGGTGACTGATACCAAAGGAAGAACACACTTGTGTTCAGCTGCTTTATTTTTTTTCCTTCCCATTTGGTCCTAAGTTTTGAGAATTGACCTTTCAGAGGCGGAATTGCAAAACCGCTTGTCTTTGTTCCCACATCTCGAAGGGCTGCTTTGGGGGGGTTGGAAGCTGAGGATCGGGGGCTCTCTGCTGGGTTTTGGGGAGTTTCATGAGGTTGGAGGAAGGGCCGAGGGCTGAGCTGGCCTGGGATTAGTGAAGTAACGAGATCCATCATAGGGCAAGTGCTTGGAGCAATAATATTGGCAGATAAATGTCAGCAGGACATCAAAAGCTCGTTATGCTGTATCTGGACTTTGTATGGGGCTCTGCAAGAAGGGCTTGATCTCAGACAGCTTTCTAGATGAATCCCAGGTCTCTGACATGGATTCAAGGGATCTTTGAAGGCAGTTTGCTGGAAAGCTTTGTTATTCCCAAGGCTGGGCTGGCTCTGCAGTTCTGAAGGTGCCCATCACTTAAAAAAAAGAGGGAGAAGCACTTCAAAAGTGGGATTTGGGTTGGCTTTGGAGGATCTGCGTTGCTGGGTTTGCACAGGTCGGCTTTGCTGGCAGAGATTCGGGGATATCACTTCCAGCTGAGCACTTCTGGGAAGGAGTCCTGGTTTCCCAGGATTTGGAAGTGCTGCAGACGAGCAGCGCTTTGGAAAATGAGGGCTGAGCTCTCGGAGCAGTGAATTCCCAGAAGTGTAACCATCCTGGTGGAGTTGCAGTTTTAGGAGACAGAATGATAAATATTGACAGTGATGCCCAGTTAGGCCGAGTTTAAAAAGTGGAAAGGAATTCCGGGGCTTGTGCCCTCAAAGGATGTGCCGGAAGAACGGGGATGATTAATAACGCCGGGCCTGAGGCAGAACAAAAGCAGATTTATGCAGGGACGTGGTGGGGGATATTTTATTCCAAGCAGAGCAGGCAGGGAAGCAGCTTTCCAGAGGCAGGCACTGGTGGGAGCAGGGGTTTGCTGTCAGTCAGGGCTGGAGCAGGAGTCTGGCTCGTGTTCCCGGAGCACCAAACGCGGCAGACGGGTGGGAAGTGGAGTCCCAACACCTCAAAATGAGGATCAGTTTTGTGCCCAGGGGGACCAGGATCCTGGAAGGGAATTCAGGAGAAGGGGGCAGGAGTGTCTGGTCAGGGAATTACCAAAGTAGAAGGTGGAGCTACAAATCAGCATCAGAAAACAGCCCCGGCATCTTTGGATTCGGGAAGCCACGGCCTGCTGGAGGAACGTGGATGTAGGCAGGTGCTGAGGGAGAAACTTCCCCAAGGGAGAATCATGCAGGAACTTTTACAAGGGTCTGGAGTGCCAGGACAAGGGGAATGGCTTCCCACTGCCAGAGGGCAGGGATAGATGGGATATTGGGAAGGAATTCCTGACTGTGAGGGTGGTGAGGCCCTGGCACAGGTTGCCCAGAGAAGCTGTGGCTGCCCCTGGATCCCTGGACGTGTCCAAGGCCAGGCTGGATGAGGTTTGGAGCACCCTGGGGTAGTGGAAGGTGTCCCTGCCCATGGCAGGGGTGGGACTGGATGGGCTTTAAGGTCCTTTCCAAGCCAAACCATTCCAGAATTCCATGTAAATTCTAAGTTCCAGTGATAATCCCTCCCAGACACGGCTTCCGTGGACAGTGGAGCACTGGGATTGGGACAGGATTTTCTTTCTCTCTTTGCTGCAGTTCAGACCTGTGATTCCTCACCAAAAGTATCTGTATTTACTCAAAAGCACCTTGAGCAGCTTCTGGGCTTCCCCTTTGCCCAGCAGGTGGGTGGCACCTGCCACTTGTGTCCCCCACTGGTTCCCTCAGCTTTCCATGATTCCCAGCAATACCAACCCAAAGCAGGATAAACCAGCGAAGGTTTCGTGGAGATTCCCCCCCGGGGAACTTTGTGTGGTGAGGGTTTGGGCTGTGGGAGGGAGAGAGATCAGCAGCAGAGCTGTCAGTCACACGCCGGGCCTGCATTGGGAATATGCCAATCCCCTTTCCAGCAGTAACACAATTCCTCTTCCTGGATTCTTTGCTGTTTTTCTTACGGATTTGTTTTAAGCCTGGTGAAAGCTTCCTGTACACCTATTGGATTTCATCTCTTCGTTACACTCTCCCACTGTTCCCAACTCATTTAAAGACCACCCAGGACCCTCCTCACTTCCCTTAAATATTCCCTTTTCCTCCCCCTTCCCCCCATTTGGTCTTTTTCAATCCTAATCAGATTAATCCTTACAACAGCCACGCCATCAGCTCTCTGTGCCCTGTCCCTGCACGTGGCTCGTGTCCTCCCTGGGCTTCTCCGGGGGCAGGAATGTTGGATCCCATCACATCCCTCTGCCTCCCAGGGCTGTGGGGAATAATGCACTGCTCCTGAAACGTGCAGGGCCCAGGAGGTTTGGCAGCTTGCAAGATAACAGAGGCAAGGCTCTGGTAATTATTTAAATTATGGATTTATGAGCCAGCTAATGGGGTGTTTTAAGAAATCTGCAAAGGGAAGGAAGATGACAAATTTTGATGCTTTCTGGAAGACAGAAATGAGAGGGGGAAGTGGCAGAAGAACGTTTTCCAGTCTTTGGAAGCAACATGGAATGGTTTGGGTTGGAAGGGACCTTAAAGCCCATCCAGTTCCAACCCCAGCACCTCCCACTATCCCAGGGTGCTCCAGGCCCCATCCAGCCTGGCCCGGGACACTGCCAGGGATCCAGGGGCAGCCAGAGCTTCTCTGGAAATCTGTGCCAGGGCCTCGCCACCCTCACAGGGAGGAATTTTTTACAAGGTCTGTTTTCCCTCTTGCTTTAGAGATGAGAAAGGCCCAGGGGCCTCCTGGGATGTTGTTGGCAGCTCCTTTATTCCTACAAAGGTGTCTCGGTCCTCAACTTCCAGTTTGGTGCCATGGGGCCTCCAGACCTTGCCCAGAGCCCTCATCCTGGTGTATCCACACCTGGATTCTCCCAGTGGTCAGAACTAATGACCACTGGCCATTTTCTCTCATCCTTCCTGGCACTTAGGGACATTAAACAATCTCTTTCCTGGTCTCCTCCTTAGCAGGTGCGGTTTAGAGAAGGGTCATTTTTCCCATCCATTCCCACCTTTCCAGGGTTTGTAGGGAATTTACCCTCATTCCAGTTCCCTTCCCTCAGTTCTGCTGGAGAAGCTGCATTCCCAGTGGTGGATTGGGGTGCCCATCTCTCCTCCTCCTCCTCCTCCAGTCTCTTACTGGGATTTTCTGCTGGGAATAGATGTAATAACCAATCCCAGTTCTCTGCTCAACATTCCTGGCACTGGTTGCCCAGAGAAGCTGTGGCTGCCCCTGGATCCCTGGAAGTGTCCAAGGCCAGGCTGGATGGAGCTCGGAGCACCCTGGGATAGTGGAAGGTGTCCCTGCCCATGGCAGGAGTGGGAAAGAGATGATCTTTAAGGCCCTTCCAACCCAAACCATTCCATGAGTTCATGACAGTATTTTTGTCATGCACCAAAGGTTTTAAGCTCAGCTTGATTTTTTTATGACCCCAGAATAAAACAGGGTCTGGCCAGGACAAGAGCCCACCACGGGCAGAACCTCATAGCAATAGTGGAGCCCTTCCCTTTATTTGCATAGCTCCAATTTCCAATTAATTTATGCCATTTCCATAGAAGTCCCCGTGGTTTTAAGCTTCCCATGTTGGACATACATTGATTTGAAGTGCAGCTCACAGGTTGTGTCACCTCAGTGATCAGGGGCCGATCGCCTGAGCCAATTCCCAGGCACATTTCCCTCCTTCCCAGAGATTGGGAAGAATTCCACGTATTTTTTCTGTCTTCTGAGTACTCCAGTGCTCACAGCAAACCCTTGCAGCTCTGGAAAAAGAAGAATCCAGGGTTGGGGGGTGCAGGAACGAGTTAATGTGAAGTCTCTGCCGTGGTGTTTTGCTCCAAAGTCGTGTGCGCCAAACTGACCTTTAATCTTGGAATATAAATCACTTTCCAGTCCTATTATTTCTAAAATCCTACAGGCTTGCAAATGCACAAAAGAAGCCTTTGTCTCTTATTAATTTAATTTATAGGTTAAAGTTTCAAATCAGTGGCAAGCACAAGCTGATTTACTGTGCACTGCAGGAATTGCTGTTCTGGGAAGCGAAGCGTTTGCTCCACTGCCTCGGAACGGGGAGGTGTAATTAGGAGCTTCTGTAATTAGATCTAATGTAAGATAATTTGCTTATCGTTTCTGGAATGCATCCTCCAGAAAAGCTGGGAGGGGAACTCAGTGTGGATTAGCTCTTTCAACCCTAAAAACTCCCCAGATCAGTAAAATCATGTGTGGAACCATCCAACCATCTCCTGTGTGATGTCATTTGCGCTGCAACAAAACCCAACCACTTTTGGGATAAAATTCCCATAAAAGCAAGAGAGAGCCTTTTCCCACCAGTTTAAAGCAGGACACCCTTTCCTATTTTTTTTTTAATTTGAAATGTTTAGGGTTTTGGGGGGTTTTTTTGGAAGCTATGAAATTCCCACGTGGAGTCAGATATGAGACATTGGTTTCTCTTCCCAGCCTTAGAAGTGTTCCAATTTTCAAACCCATTTCTTCCACTTCCTGGGATTTCTAGTTGTGGAATTTTGTAACCAAGTTTTCTAGTCTGCCTCCAAAGAGCTCAAGAGAAAGAAATAAAACTTTTTCCTAACCCTGCTGTCATTCCCCATTCCACGGGAAAAGCTTTGTCTCCTCCAGGCTCGCTCTCCAGAGGCTTTTCCCTCCTGACCAATTTACGCGGAAAACAGGGATTGTGACTCGCTGCCCTTGCCAAGATCATGGAAATATCTGTCTTAAAACCAGCATTTCTCTTCATCGTATCCACGAATTCACTGATCTGGGTTTTCCAAGGATCGGAGTCTTCCTGTTCCCTCTCCATCTCGGTGGCTGAAAGGGCTTTTCTTGCCTCAGCATTAATCAGGACACGTGACAGGACGGAGCTGGATCGTGTCCAGTCAGCCCCGGACAAGACTGAGTTTCCCACTGTCATGTTGGATCTGTCTGACTGTAGCTGGGCAGTGCCTGCAGTCAGTCCATGGATTTACGGCTTCTGGGATGAGGTGAGGGAGTGCCCACCTCTCCCCGGAGCTGGGCCTGGGCTGTGCTGGGGTTTCCCATCAGCTGCTGAGGGCATGGCATTAATCCTTGGCGGGACAAGCAGGGAGGAGAAGGATTTCTTATCCTGGAGCCAGTGAGTTCCATGAACTCCCTTTCCCTAAGAAAGGAGAACTCCTGGAGTCCTGCTGCGGGTTCCATTCTTCTCCCAGTGCAGTATTCCACACCGCCGGTGAGTTGGGACCAAAATCCCTTTCCCACCCCTCTTTTCCCTCAGGAATGTTTCTACTTTTATAACTGGAGGGTGTCAGGGCCATCCCTGCTCATGCAGAGGAGCGTGTGGGGAGTCACCAACCAGCAACCACTGGAGCCCCTTCAGGTCCTGGAAGGCCACGATGAGGTCACCCCAAAGCTCCTCCTCTCCAGGCTGAACAGCCCCAGCTCTCCCAGCGGAGCTGGGCCATCCCTCTGCTCATTCTGAGGCCTCCTCTGGACTCTCTCCAGCAGCTCCAGGTCCTTCCTGTGCAGGTGGGGTCTCACCTGAGCAGGGCAGAGGGGCAGAATTCCCTCCCTCATCCCGTCACCTGCTGGAGGAGCAGGAGTGTCCCCATGGAGGTGGCACCGCTCCACGTGGGATCCGTCGGGGTTGGTAAATCCTTAGGGCAGGAGCTGCAATGAACAGTTTGCAAGTGGCCCACAATGGAAATCTGCTGGAATGTGTTATCCTTGGCCCCGAGAAGAAGAGGGGAATATTTTAATTCGAGGAGTTAATTGCAATTTTAGCAGCCTGTGAGAGCTTGGAAGATAATGTGAGATCCCGTCCTGCTCGGATCTCAGCCGAAGGACTGGGAGCACCGGCACAAATGTGGGAATCAAATGGCAGCAGGAACAGGCTGGGAATGTTTCTGGGCTCTTTGTGTCCCTCATTAATGACTTTTAGTGTAGCTGCTACACTTAAGTTGCTGAAAATCATCCTAAAGGGTTTTTCCAGCAGCTCCAGCAGGAGTTCCCCATGGGCAGGGAGCAGGGTGGATCCTGAGGTCTCCAAGCAGCTCCAGGTGCCTCCTCCCTTCCCTCTCCCTCAGCAGTTGTGTTGGTAAACAGAGCTGATGGACATTTCCCTCCCTTTGAACACTGAACCTGAACGATGCCAGTGCACAGGGGTTGCCAGGAGGGAGCAGGAGCCAAGGAGAGCTCCGGGAACTCTTTACTGTGCCAGGAGAAGTGGGAGGATAATTTGGGCACAGTTATCAGAGGGGGGTCCCAGAGCCGGTCAAACCTGACTTTCCTAATTAAACTTGGGGTTTGTGATGCAGACAGGAACTGGATTTGGAACCTGCTGAGATTAAAGTTCGTGTGCCTGTGCCTCTCCAGATTCCCTGGTCCCACAGGCAGGGACACCTTCCACTGTCCAGGAGTGCTCCAAGCCCTGTCCAGCCTGGCCTTGGACTCTTCCTGGGATCCAGGGGCAGCCACAGCTTCTCTGGGAATCTGTGCCAAGGCCTCACCACCCTGGATTCCTTCCCAAAATCCCATCTATCCCTGCCCTCTAACCCATTTATCCATGGCTTTGCCCTGTTTAGTGTCTGTGTTTGCATCTTGTAGGAATTACTGGGTCTCACTCTCCTTCCAAGCTGGAGTAACTGAAGAGTGACCCAGCACGAGGGTGGGACCCTCCAAGGTCCCAGGGGAGCAGGGAATTCCTTCAGTCCTGGCTCAGCACCATCTCCTGTTTTATCTGCCAGGGATGAATCCAGGTTTCCTGTCCTGTGCTCATGCCAGGCCGCAGTGTCTCCCTCCCAGAGCCCTTTTTGGGGCAAGAATCCAGGATTTTAGCAGGATTGCCTCGACATCACGCATGGAACGGGTTTAATTGCCAGTTAGGATGTTCCTAACTTCTCCTGGATGTCTGATGTTTCCTCTCCTCCAGGATTTTATCTGTCACCTCTACAGGAGCCATTGGGGCTGGGGGTTTCTGGGAGAACCCTCTGGAATTCCTGGCTGTTCCTTTGGCACTTTGGTTCAATTTACACCGTGGACTGAAGGAAAAGTTCCCTTTAGGATAGGATAGGTTACGTGGAAGAACAAAGGGCTGCCTGTTGCATGGGTAAACGTTGGGAGGTGATGCTGCAGACGGGGATTTTGGGATGTATTTTGGGATCCATTTCACATTTTAGGGGCGTGAGCAGCACTGAGAACCTTGCAGTCAAACAGGACACAAACAATCCTTCAATACTGGAAATAGAGGAATAAAGGGGATGATAAAGCCGCGGGCTGTGGCTGCAGTGCTGTTTGTAGGTTTGGGAAGGCTGGATCCCGCTGGCTGCGGGGGCAGTGGGGTCAGGGGGTCACTGCTGCCCTCAGGCTGTGTCGGGGCCCATGAGCAACTCTGCCCTGCTCCAGAGGGTGCATGGATTCCTCCACCTCCGTGGAATCTCTCACTGCTGATCTTAATTCACATCTTTGTACCAGATCTGGGATATTTTGGTGCTGCTGGTTAAAGGTGGTGGCCAAAACGGGCTGAAATCCCTGCGGTGTTTAATTAAAATTTAATCGTTTCATGATCCTCATGGAGAACATTACGTCTGCCTTTCCCTAAGTTGTCCCTGGTGCTCCTTGGCACATTCAGGAACCTTTTATTGCATTTTTGGCCCCATCCCCTCCAGTGATGGAGCCAGTCCTTGTGGGTTTTGTGGCAGGAGAGCCCTTTGTAGGGTGTGCTGTGACGTTCCCGGAGTAAACCCCTATATATCCATACACTGATGTATTTCCCTGGAGATTTTTAGTCCACCTCCTTTTTTAGGGCCTGCTGGAGATTCCAGGCCAGAATTTTTATCCTGGAATAGTGGATGCAATGATGATTGGAAGTTTGTTTCTCCTGTTGTTATAGAAGAGCCGCCTTTGATCCCAAAAAACAGATAATTGACTCCTTTAGATCTCCTCCTTTGCCTCTTACTCTGATCCTTCCTTCATCCGTGGATCTCATTGCCACTTTCCAAGTCCTGATTCCCTGAAGGTGATCCCCACTTTTCCAGCTGGTAGATCAGAGCCCAGCGTGCCTGAGGTGATGCCAGACCTTGGGCTTCTGTCCTGCAGTTTGTCCTGTGGCTTGGGAAAGGGGAGTAAGGACCATCAAATCCCAGGAGCGGGGTCTGGCTGTGGAACCAAGAGTTTCCGCAATGCCTGATGTGGTCCTGAGTCCATGCTGGGAAGCTCCCAGCCCCTGGGAATATTGGATTTTTAGCCAAATATTTGACTTTCAGCCAGAATTTGCTCTCCTAAAAGCATATTGGGAAGAATTCCTTGCCAGGAATTTTGTTCATCCCAGTCCTGAGCGTGCCGTGGGTGCGTCAGAGTTACAGGTGTTAGTGGGCAGTAATTAACTCACCATTTAATATTCCACATTTTTTATGTTTTCACGGCTTTGGAGGGCCCAAAACCGTTAAAAACTAAAAACCATCCAGAGCTCCCGGATTCCTGATTTTTGTTATTGTAACCCATTAGGAAAACTTGCTCTGGGATTTGCTTTACCTGTTGAAAGAATTTATTATAAAAGATATTAAGAGCTTTGTCTTGTTTCGTTTACAGATTTCATGGGATAAATCACATCCATGTTCCGGGACCGTGCATGTGTGTCTGTGACAGCAGCTGGTTTTGATAAACTCCCAAAATGTCCCTCTCGAGTAAATGAAACACAAATTTCACCCAGCAGTTACACATCGGCCTTTTCATTCCCTTCCCTGCAAGCCTGAATTTGATTTTATTGCTTGAGATTTAGCAGAAATTTAATACTTTATCTCCTTCTGAACCATCCCTGCCAGGCCCAGCATTCCTTTGGCTGGATTTGGGGTTCCAAGCACGGCTGTTGTTTTGCCAAGTTGAAGTTGTTCCATGCCCGAGTTTCGGGGATGGTTTAAACTTTTGACGTTTGCCCAGAAATGTGCTTTATGTTGAGTTGTGTGGCAGGAGAGATCTCTCCTTTTTCATTTTTTGTTTACAGCAGCCTTTGGAGAGCCCAGAAACATCAGGAGTTGCTCCTCTCCCCAAATTCTGGGTCAGGCCTGCAGCGGGATCCATGGGGATCCAAGGTTTATCTTTATGGAAAGAAAGGAATTCCGAGGCACCTTGTGGTTCTTGGCTGAGCGTTCGCTCTGCTCCGCAGCAGGGCTGGGATATTCTCACCTTCCCAGTGACAGGAATTCCATCAGTGGCTCTGCTGTAATAAACACTTCCACATGGGAGAGTTGTGACAGTCCAGGATAGGATTTTTATGGATGTTGGTGCACAAAGGCTCAGGATCGTGGAGTTGAAACCAGATCGGTGCTGCTGGATAAGGAAAACTTGGCACACAGGTGGGAGGGGAATGGGGTTAGAGGGGGTGTGGGATGGCTGAAACCCAGGGAATGCTGAGGTGCCACGGAGCTGGTGTCCCAGGAAGCGTGGTGGGGCAAGGATGTCAGTGTGGGAGAAGGAGGATACAGAGCTGGAGGAACCAGGAATTTCGGCTCCTGCCAGCACAGCTCTCATGGCTTTGGCACAGTGTGTCCCTGAGGGAGAGAAAGCTGGGAAGGCGCTGATGCTGTTGGAGCCTTTAGCAGCTGCTCCAGGAGCTCCCTCCTGGATGGGACCGTGGCTGGATCCCAGAGATCCGGCTGCTTTTGCAGAGCCCCTGGCTTAGGCTGTCTCTAGGAGAGCCATCCAGTGCTTCCCACAGCGCTTGAGCATCCCAAACCCTCCCTCTGGGAGAAGGGAAGGCCTCTGCTGGCTTGTTTTGTTGAGCTGAACCAAGGATTTGTGGAAAACCGTGTGCCTCTAAGTTTCTTTGGAGGCTTCCTGTTGGTCTTCTCCTTGGAAAGAGCGTCTGGGTTGCAGAAGTTCAGTTGCGAGAGACAGGCCCTGCTCTGAGGCCTGTCAAACCATGAATATGTTTTATGTTAGCCAGTGTGGTTGATCCTGGTCTTTTAGACACCATTTCATGGAATTCCCCCTGGATATTAAAACTGTGGAGACAAACTCTTGGCTTTGGGTTTGTTTCCAGCCCAGGTGCTCAGGGAATATCCTCTGTTCTAGAGAAACCAAGGATTTTGTCAAGATAAACCAAGGATTTGTGGAAAACTGTGTACTTCTCAGTTTCTTTGGAGGCTTCAGGTTGGTCTTCACCTTGGAAGGAGCTTCTGGGTTGCAGAAGTTCATTTGTGAGAGGCAGATTCTGCTCTGGCAACTGCCAAACCATGAATATATTTTATGTTATCCAGCATGGTTGATCCTGGTCTTTTAGACATCACCATATGGAATTCCCCCTGGATATTAAAGCTGTGGAGACAAACTCTTGGCTTTAGGGTTTATTTCCAGCCCGGGTGCTCAGGGAATGTCCTTTGTTCCTTTAAATAAAATGGGGCCGTTTCTGCGGCAGGCCCTGGGCCCTCCCGTGGGAGGCGTGGGGTGGGTGGAAGAATGTCCCCATTATTCCCAGGCACACGTGGCTGCTCCGTGTCCTTTGCAGGGACAGGAGGAGGAGGGAGCAGGTTGGGTTCTCCGCAGGGGCTTCACCCCAAAGTTATCAAGGTGTTGTCACATTTTTGGTGAGTTTGGCTCTGGTGTGAAGGTCCCCAGCCTCCCATGGGCACGCTGGCAGCAGCTCTGACCATGGCGTGTTTGACGAATTATTTTCATGTGGCTGTTGGTGTGGAAATCTGTGTTGGGGTGTAGAAAAAACAGCTTTTCCCTTTCCAGTTGAAAAAAAAAAAAATCCCACAATGTTATTTATTCCTGTGGGTTTTGTCCAGGAACTCCGGGCATCTCCTGCCCCAATGCAGCGACTGAGGCAGCAAATCTTTTGTAATAAAATAGGATTTTTTTCTGCTTTGATATCTGAAGTAATTCCATTTCTAGTGCTTTTCCATTTTCCACCTGCATTTCCACTGCCTAGAGGATTTGGATGGGTATTCCAGTGGAAGGTGTCCCTGTCTGTGGAAAGGGGTTGGAATGGGATGAGCTTTTAGGTCCCTTCCAACCCAAACCATTCCATGCGGATGTCCTTGTGGATGATCGGATTAGGGATGAGTGGTGGGACTCCCAAAGGCAGGACAAGGCTTTCCACGTGGGATGAGCTGGCAGTAAAGCCGTTGTAAAGCCATTGTAAAGCCATTGTAAAGCCATTAAAGGTGTCACGCTTCTTATCTGCTTTCTGTTTATTAGGAAAAAAAAAAAGAAAAAAGAAAAGAGGCTACAAATAAAGCTGTGTCACGAGATCCCCTTGGTAATTGAGGGGCCGAAATTAATTAGCCATGGTGAATGTTCTGCATGGCTCTCTCTCCCCTCGGAAGAAGGAGCCCTTTGTGCATCCCGGCCAAAGGCAGGATCTGCGCATGGAGTACCTGAGGGCATCACGGGGCCTTCTCCTCCCTCTTCTATTTTCACACTTCTCTTCCCCATTCCCTGCCTGTCCTTTCAGATTCTTTGGATGGGAGGATTTCCTGACAGCTCTTTTCAGCGTGGCTTCCTCTCCAGCTCCCTCCCAAAGCCCTCAGGAGTGGTGGGTCACCCCTTTTGTTTGATTTTTAGTATCAGGGGTGATGCCCAGAGTTTGGCAGGCTCAGGTGGAGCTGATTGCTCTCAGCACAGGTTGGGATTGTTGGGATTGTCCTGTGCAAGGCCAGGAGTTGGACTTGATGATCCTCGTGGGTCCCTTCCAGCTCAGGAGATTTTAGGATTCTTTCTGATGCTGTTTGTGCTTCTCTCCTGTCCTGCTTAGTTTGGGGCTTATTGGTTATTCTTTAGGTTTGCTTTTTGTAGTCAATTCCATCCTTTTTCTGGGAGGATTTGCATTGTTCTGCTCTTCATCTGCTGACTGAGCTCTGGCTTTTGGGAGTGCTGCTGGAGCAAGTCTGGGTGTCTCTAGAGTTGGCATTTTCTCCCTCTTTGTTGTTCAGTCTCTTCCATTTTTTTTGCATGGCAAATTCCATCTTACAGACAGTGGCTGGTAAACAAAGTTGCATTGGATAGAATTACATCATTTATATTGCAATTCATATCCTTAACTTGAAATTTAAAATGAGTAACCAGCAGATTCCAGGCCTTTATAGCTTTCCACGTTTAATTTGTGCTTCCAGGCCTGGGTTCTGCCCTCGCAGTGCGCGCACGAGCTTTTCCCTGAAAACTCCCCCTTTTCCGTGAGCATCCGCAGCTGGGGAGCGGAGCTGCTGGCGGATGAGGAATGTGTCCATCAGCCCCGGGATAAATCGGGATGGGAAGTGTGTCGGGGGCAGTAATCCCCAGCTGCTGCCCCAAGCTGTCCCTGAGCGCTCAGGAATTAAACCGGGATCGCAGACACGGAGTCGTTCCGGGGTGGCTCCGTTCCCTGCGAGGGGAGGTGTTGAGCCGGGCTCTCCGGGCAGCATTCCCGAGGGCTGGGCATCCTTTGGGAGCAGCACCCTCTTCCCTAAGGATCTGCGCCCCAGCCCCGTGTCTTCCATGAGCTCTGGAGGAGCTCTGAAGGAGCCCTTGAAGCGGGATGAATCCAATGGGAAGCCGTTCCCCCCAAACCTGGAGCAGTCTGGGAGCTGCCTGTAATCTGCTCCCGTTGCGACTTCCCATTCCTCACCCTCCTTCCCTTTTAATGCTTTTGGGGCCGTTCAAGCCGCAGCTGCTCAGCGTGAGCAGAATCTGATTGCAGCGTTCAGCACAGCCTGGGCTAATTAAACTCCACGTCCTGACACTTGGGCTGGAGCAACTGCACTAAGTCAGGCTTAAATCCTGCAGCCAGGCCTGGCATTGGAGACATATTTCATAGGGCAGTAACGAGCCGAAATTCCAGGTATTCCTCTTCCCTGCACAACACGCTGTTTACTCAAGGAAATTAAAGCCAGCAGCGTGCATGCTGAGGGGCTTTTATTTGGTTTTTTGTGTTTGAAAAACAAAAAAAAAAACCTCACGACCCTCCCGGGCCATTAAAGTTTGTGCATGATTGATTCTAGGATTAAAAGAGCAAATTTTTTTTTAATTTTTGTTTTTTTTTTTTTTTTTTTTTTTTTTTGCCACGTTTCAAATCATCCAGGGAGACTTTTCTGCCCCGAGAGCGGGGTGTGTGTTATCCCAGATTTAATTGTGGAGCCTGGGTGTGTGCAAAGTGTTCCTGAAGGTAATTGGATGAGGGTCACTGGCTGCCCTGAGATATATGGGCACAGTAATCAGAGAATAATTTCAACCCAGGTTGGAGTTGCCAGTAAAAGTTGTAAAAGTTAATTTTATAGGGGCTGGGACAAAATATCAGCAAGAGCAGGTTCGGGGTTCTGGTGTATTTGTTTTGTCTGGTGACGTTTTTATGATGTTTTATTATTATTATTTGTGTTTTAAATGCAATTTGGGGCAGAGGGGAGGGAGGGCCGACCTGATTAGCGGCGTGTGCAGATGGATCAGCCACAAAGGAGGAGGAATTCAGCACTGACAGGAGCTGCCCTGGGCACCACCAGAATTAAGTTGCAGGGTGATTTATTTATTTTTACAGTCCCTTGGTTTCCAGCAAGGAGCAAAGCCCATCCAGAGGGTGGTAAATAAGTGGCTTTTCATATTCCTGTGTGGATGAAATCTTCCAAACCCCTGTCCTGGCTGAGCCCTGTGGGGACAGAGGCAGGGATGGAATCATTTAGGTTGGAAAAGGCCTCCAAGACCATCGAGTCCAGCCTTGGGCCGGGGCTCGCGGAGTGGGAACGGTCCCATTTTGGGATCTCTGCAGGGCAGCACATGCCAGGAGCAGTCAGTTGGGTTGGAACTTCATCCAGTCTATCACAGGAGGTCATTTCTGCGAGTCCTTCCTTCATCTGTCCCTAAAAATATCCCATTGTGCATTTCCCACCTGTGTTAATGGATAGAAGCCCAGTGTCTTTGGGTACAGGTTGCTTCTGTTTCTGTTCTTATTTCAGGTGAAGTCAGAGAATCCCGGAATGGTTTGGGCTGGGAGAGACCTTTAAAGGCCAGATTTTTTTTTTTTTCCCTGTTTGACTTAAGTGGGACACGAAAGTATTTCTTGTAAGCCCTCAGTGGGAGGACACTTCCCTTGCTGTTGAAAATTCCCTTGTCAGGGATGATGTGGTTCCCGGGGGAGAACGGGAAATATTGATTATTCCCAGCACCAGCCTTTGCAGCGTTCCTTCTGAAAAATAGTGGGCTTAATTATTCCAAGTAGGAAAAATATTTGCATTATTGAAAACATCTGCATCCAGCTGAGATTGCTCTTATCAAGAGAAACCTTAATTGCTTGTGACTGACACAGCGAATGTTTATTCAAATTTGCCTTTATGTTGATGATCTTGCTAATTAAGCCCTTTATTTTATTTAGACACTTACGTCTAAACAATTGGGGAGTTACAGTAGCTCTAATTGAGCTTTTATTTTCTTACCTGCTTGAAGACTACACAGGGCTTTAGGGAGAGAGGGAGAGGAGGGGCTGGGTTTGTGTCCAGGGGGATTTCAAACCCCAAACTGGTCAACTTCCAGTTCCTGTTTCTGTTTGTGAAGGTTACAGGGAGAGGAGAGGGTTTGGTTTATTCCTGATTATTTTTTTTTTTTAGTGGATTCTGCTTCTCCCAGTCCCACACTGCCATTCTGGGTGTGGGGGCTGCTCCTGCCAGGGAGCCCCTGTGCTCTGGGAGAGCTGGGAATGTTCACCTGGAGAACTGAAGGCTCCAGGGAAACCTCAGAGCCCATTCCAGGGCCTAAGGGGGCTCCAGGAGAGCTGGAGAGGGACTGGGGACAAGGCATGGAGGGACAGAACACAGGGAATGGCTTCACACTGCCAGAGGGCAGGGATGGATGGGATATTGGGAAGGAATTTCTCCCTGTGAGGGTGGAGAAGCCCTGGCACAGGGTGCCCAGAGGAGCAGGAGTTCCAAACCACTGCAGCAGTTCAGTAATGGGGCTCAGGAGTTGTTTTAATCACATTTCCTAAACGTATTCCAGGTGTGAAGTCCCTAACTTCCCTTTCCTCCTTTCTCCCTCTCTTTCCATCCTCTCCTCGGGCTCTGTGGTTTCTCTCTTGGCTGCCACCAAAAGCCACCGCAACCCCCCCACTGTGCCCAGCCTGGGGACAGGGACAGGGGACAGGGGCAGACCCTCGGTGGCCCCATGGCCTCTGGGGTTTCAGGTCTGTGGCAGGGGGATGTTGTTCCTTGGGGTTCCAGTCGGCGCTGCTTTGGGAGGCCGGCAGGGAAGCGTGTGCCTGCCCGGCTCCAGATCCCCACATCCCAACGCCTTGGTTACCCCATGCTTTGGAAGAGGAATTCATTATTTGAATCTTGAATTTATTTCTCCTTTTGGTGTCAAACACAGAGCTGAAGGGCAGGAGAATGGGATTCTGAGCACTGGAAGTGCCCGGGGAGGTTTGGAGTCCCCATCCCTGGAAGTATCCAAGGATAGATTGGAGGTGGCGCTCAGTGCTCTG
>VYZQ01026261.1:13966-26200 GCA_013400655.1 Mystacornis crossleyi | reverse complement strand
AGAAGAGAAGAGAAGAGAAGAGTCTTCAGTTGGGACTTACAACAATCCTCTAATCCAACTGACTGACCACTTCAGGGCTTACTAAGAGCATGTTAAGGGCATTGTCCAAATGTCTCTGAAATACTGACTGACTTGGGGCACCAACTGCCTTTCCAGGAAGCCTGTTCCAATGTTTGACCACTCTCTTGGTAAAGAAATGCTTCCTAATGCCCAGTCTGAACCCTCCTGGTGTAGCTTTGAACAATGCCCACATGTCCTGTCACTGGATACCAGGGAGAAGAGATCAGCACCACCCTCTCCACATTCCCTGTATAACAAGGTAGAAGTGACCAAAGCAGGTAATCTACTGTGGCTAAAAATATGGCTACATGTTTGGTTGTAACTTGTCCTTCCATTATAGTGGTTTCATCTCAGCTTTTCTTGCCACCCGTATCAGTCCCCCTTTTCTTCATTTCTGTACCTTTCTAGTCCCCAAAACAAAGTTACAGGAGCAATTTGGAGGTGGGGAAGGAAGTGTGTAGCCATGAGGCTGCTTTCCAGTGTCATCATCAAAGGTATTCTCAGTGCTGCAAAGATCTGAGATCTGAGTGCTGCTGAGATCACCACCACCATGTGAGACGTAATCCACCAATAAACACATTGATCCCTCCCTCCCTGCTTCCAGCAAGAAATTATGGAACTAATGTGTTGTAGTGGGGTTGTCTGCAAACCTCCCTGGAGGCAGCCGTAGCCCGTGGAAGAATCAAGGAGACGATATTTGATAGATGTTTTCAGATTTTATTCTCCCAGCCACACACGGGTGGAGTCTGGCATGGACTCCCACAATGACTCCTCCCGAGAACAACCCTAGAACAACTGCCCGAGTGTGCTGTGGACACCCCCCTAAGTACAGGACTCCTGCGGGCTCCATTCAAAGTGACCAACAGGGGTCAGGATTTGGGGTACACGTGACCAAGGGAACAGGGACAGAGAAACCCCGTGCCCCACCAAGCGTCCACCTATGCCCACCTCCCCCACGGGGGGCACCTCTTCACTAATGCAACGTTTGCTGCCATCACATTGTTCACACTACTGTTTTATGTTATGCCTCATCATTCACCCAGTTAATTCAGATTATAAACTCTCCAGAGGTGGGACCATCTGGTATTCTCTGTTTGTAAAGAGCCTAGCACAATAAGGTCTTGTTCTGGGCTGGCACACACAATCATAACAAAAACAACCAATAATAAATAGTTTTATCTCACCAGTTGATTTATTTTTTAATTCTCCGTGGACACTTTACTGTAATATGGATATTCAAAATAAAAGGGAAAATAAAATACAAGAAGAGGAACAAATTCAGATTATCCTCTACCTAGTCATCTTTTATCCTTTGAAGTCTCCTAATTTTATTTATGCAATAAATAACAGTTTTAACATTCTGGTTGGATTAAATCAGATATGAATTTATTTCCTCCCTTTTTTACATGCAGAGGTGAAGACCTAACTAAAACACATAGAATTCACACTGAAAAGTACAGTGATGAGTAATTAATTACAGGATAGGGTTAGACAATAATATAGTTTTAGTAATTACATCTTGGGGCCGATTTTTCAGTGCAGCGGACAAGAGCATGTGTTTATTCCCCATAATAACAATAATGGGATACATCATTAACCCTATTTTATTCTTTCTTAGTTTTTATAGTACCAATAACAAAGATCATTAACCTCTGTTCTATTTAACATCTAATCAGCCATTTTAGTTAAATAAATATAATATGAAACATTAAACATCGCTTTGTTTGACTAGATTTCCTCTCAGGAGGGGAAATTTTCCTAATGTTATATTAAAACCAGTTGACTCAACAAGTGTTAAAACATCGGGGCAACATGGTAGAATATCCATTGCAACATTCAGTGTTTAAATGAAATCTGTTTAATCATAATTATTTGATAAGTATTTTCTTAAAGAAAGGGCAACTTTTCAGTTTAAACATATATTGAATATGTTTGATAAAATTTCCTTTTGATCATTCTGTTATGTTCTCGAATTCAAATTTAGGCATTTATAGATGTAAGGTTTTTGTTCAGTCCTATAAATCATCCTTTCATTACAAAGGTAAGAGTAAAATCTACCTCTGATAGTGAAAGTAAGCTGAATTAAGAAGGAGAAAAGGAATATATTTCTGCTGAGGATAGTCCATTTTAAATAGACATCTCAATGAACAACATACAAATAAAACCATATAACCAATATTTTTAATCACCATTTCTAGTGACTTATAGAAGAGCAAAATGGTGATATATTAGTAAGCAAGAGGTATGGCTTTGAATT
This sequence comes from Mystacornis crossleyi, assembly GCA_013400655.1. Lineage (NCBI taxonomy): Eukaryota > Metazoa > Chordata > Aves > Passeriformes > Timaliidae > Mystacornis > Mystacornis crossleyi. The sequence goes on along the minus strand of VYZQ01026261.1, from coordinate 23,883 downwards.
TCAAGCTTGGCAATTGAAATATATTTGTTCACACAGGCATAAGGATAACAATGAATAAGACCTTAGTTTTTTACGTGAGTAACCATAACAAGGGAATAGGGGGATGTAAGCTGAAATAGGGATGAAATTACATAATTTTGGAAACTACAAAAAATTTCTTCTAAAAAAAGGTTAGAGGAGTTCTGAATATTGCTGTTGAAACTGGTGGACTCCAAGTCTTTTCTTGTATTTATTTATGTATGGGTGTTGCAAGCCAAGATCATCTTTTAAAGTGATGTCATGTACAGATCGATAATCAGTTGATTTGAAGAGAGCATCTGTGAAGCCTACACATTTAATATAAGGGTTATGGGATATTACTTATTTAGAAGTGATCCAATAGGAATACATAACTATTCGTCATTTTAAGGCCATAGAGAGTTCCCAAATGCTCAGATCTATGGGAACATGCTGATGTTAAAATCTTATTTGATTTTTGATGAATATCTGTTGGGTCTGTATGTGGTACCTCTTTGCCTTAAATTAGATATATTGATTTTTTTCACACTTCTGCAGAACTTCTGTAGTATTTATTCCATATTAAGCATAAACAGTTCTCTTCCCCACAGATTAAGCATTTAGAAAATCAAAAATTGTTATCAGAATCACAATTAGAGCAGAATAAAAAAGGGCATCATGAAGTACAAACATCTTTTGAGCTCCTTTTTGTTATATTTAAGAATCTAAAGGCAGTACCTAAGTTTGAGTTAAGCTATGAATCGCAAAATAGAGATACCTGTTTGTCCACATTTCTTGAATTTAAGGAGACCTGAAACTATTTTCAGTCTAACTTTTAAATAATTTCACTGCAAGTCGTGTATCTTCTGAACAGTTTCAAGTAAGATTTTAGACTAGGAAGGACAACATTTTCAAATATATCAAAGTAAGAAGACACTGCTTTAATTCTGTCACAAATGTTTACACTATTACAAACCTTATGAGAAAGGAGGTAGAAGAAAGACATTCTCTCTAACTCAAAGATACTATTTCGTTCAAGATGCCGTTTAAAAATGCCATTCAGCTGCCACTGAGGTAGAGTTCTTTTCAAGGTGGTACTGCTTTATCCTTATATTAGCTTAAAAAGATATTATCCCCTCATGCAATTCCTTGGTCCAAAATGTTTTTCCAAGAAAGCATGAAAACTGCATTCCTACCTTCACTGAACAACTGAAAACACACACAGCATTCCTCAAAACTGTCATGAAAAGTACAGTTAGGTGGTTATTAAGAAAATGTGCATTTAGAGAGAATGAGGAAGTAGAAATTTCAGTGTATTTCTAAAACTAATGAAACATGGGTAATATATATTTTTCCCGTGAATGAGATTCTACTTACTGTAGATCATCATTTTTGCAAGGAAAAGGGACATTCCAGCTTTTCTCCAGCTCTACCAATTGATTCCTAATTATTCTAAACACTGTTAGAGGGAAGAATAACTGATCTTCTACTTTATCTACTACATAACTTTATCCACGACTTATACCTTGCATGAGCGGACAACCGACTTAGAAGCCATCCAAGTCTAGAAGATTATTGTACACAATGACTGTAGTGAGCCAAACACAAGCTGATTCCTGAATGGGAGAGGTTCTAAGTGTTCTTGGTTTTCTTAATTTTAATGGAATTTCATACAAATACCAGGAGATAACTATGCAGAGCCATGATGCTATGCTAATCATTTTCCACTCTCCCACTCCACACAGCAACTAAGCTGGAAAAAACATCAAGCTACAGTAAAGCTAAAGGACAGGTCTGTACCTTGTCTCCTCTTACTTTTTCTTTGTTAAAAGAATAAGAGTTGCAATCTCCACCTTCAATTTAACTGTTTTTCTTGTTGGTTTTAGCTTTGTACGCAGCTTGTGAGAAAATACCAAACAGCATTTTATCATATGTTAAACTACATGTAAAGAAAATTATTGTAATTTCTGTTCTTCTTAGGAGGAATGCAGGAACAAGAGTTTCTACAGAATAAAATGTAAAGATAAAGTAAATTTCAAATGTCTTGTTATAAGAAACTAAGTATTAACCAAGCATTATAGGTTTAGTTGGTGGGTTGGAATTTTTGGGGGTTTTTGTTTGTTGATGACTCAGCATTCTTCTGTAACACCATACTCCCTCACCTTTGCATTATAAGAGAAGATTATGAACAGCTGTCTGATAGAAGAGTGGTTTGGAATGCTTTGTTTATACTGTATTTCAAAGAAAGAAGGAAGGATTAAGAGCTGGCTGTGATTTAATACAACCCCAAGCTCTATCAATCAATGTTACTGACTACTAATGTGAAAAACCAAAGGCAACAAAGCCTTTACAATTGGTATCATTTAATTAATCTCTGTCTCTTGTAAAAATATCTGTTGCAACAAGTTTTCTGAAAAGTGGAACTTATGAATAAAAGGAAATTCTAAGTCTTTAATGTTGTAAAAATTTGACAACTAAATGTAGACATTACTTATGCATAAAATAGATCTTTTCAATCAAAAAACCCACAGAAAATTAAAAGCATTATATCAACCACATTTTAGAAATAAAAATGTAAACCACCAAATTATATAACAACTCTTACAACATTGTGATTGATCCTCATTGCTGAAAATCACACTTAAAATATTAGGTCGTACATTAAATTATGAAATATACCCCCCAAGAAAAGGATAATTAAGCATGAAGGCAATCTGTCTAAATGGTTCTCTGAATGAACCAGTATTCATTGGTTTAGTTAACAAATGGGAATACCTATCTCTGCACTTGCAAGCAGGAACTATTTTTGTTTTTATCCTGGGAAGTATCACTATTTGAATTGGTTCTCTCTAGGAAAAAATGACAGTAAAGTGGGTATGTCTATACATCAAGTGCAGTTTGCTTTGTTTACACATAGTCATCTGTCCTGTAGTGGAGACATACACACAGCATTTAGACTATTTTTAAATAAGAATTATAGGATGACCTAAATGGCCAATTTCTCAATGGCCAGTCTCACCGTCTCAAGATCAAACCCAAATCTTACACGATTCTCTCTGTAGAAAATAGTGCAAAAAGTTGCTAGTACATACATTTTTTCTCAGTCTTGTTGGCCCAGTTGTTTTGAAAAGATGTGTAGCAACCACAAACTTTATTTTATACTATCTGAGAAGTCCAGTTAGGCATGAAGCGTGCTTCTCTATCTACAGTACTCCACTCAGCCATGCTCTTTGAAAGAACGCTTGTTTCTGCCTCTGCATTTTCATTCATTTACCTGGATGTGCCCTTTACACATACAACAAAGCTGACTAGCAGGTGCAGTTGGATTTCCCACATCACATCAGACCTCTAGTCCTGACTTTCAAAATAAGGGTAGATGAAGGTCAGGCAGCACCCCTACATGATTTTTCTATTGCAGACTAAAATACAAAATACTGAGATGAAAACTATGTACATCAATTATAGAATATTCATAGGAGTATTGTACAATATCAGTATCTTGTGTTTATTTTAATGGGTGTATGTTTCATATTTAACATTGAATTTATAAAAATGCAGTATTCATACTGATAAAGACAGAGTTTTTTAAAAAAGAAGCTAGTGTTAGCAAAAATCGGCTTCTTTGTTAAATGATTGCATACTTATTGAGGAGAGGAAAGAACTGAAATTGGACACGAGTGGGGGAGTCTGTGATAGAAGATGCAATCAACACACCGCCAGCAACTGCTGAAATAACTTTGTAGCAATGGTAGGAATAGAGTGTTAGGATTTATTGCAAGCACTATTACTATTACCATTCAACAGACGAATATAAACGAAAGATATCATGCATTCTAAACCTGTGAAAATGCAATAAACATAGGTGCCTATTTACACAGAAGAAATAAAATACTTCTTGAACCCTTTTTGTTCAGTTTGCATAAGAGCATAGTATGTAATCAGGTGTTTTTAATGTGATAGTGTTTTATTTGCTTACTCTCTTCTTAAATACTTAGCGTAGTTACTTGTGCTTTTGACCTGAACAAGCCACAACAGCTGAGACTTAGTATCTTCTTTGTGGGTGATAGATCCCTTTCCATTTATTTTGCTAAGGACAACTCTCATGCCTACCTTAGAAAGGATGACTTTCCAGAGCTCAGTATAGAATTATTCACTTTCTTCAAAAATCTATGTAGATTTATGAATCTTCTCGCATATAATTCCATTTTTTTCTACTGTGTAATTTTTTAAATGTCCATATACAAAACTATATGTTGTGACATTCATTCTTTACATGGTATATTATAAGTTTCATGCATAATACTAATCCTTCAGATCAGTTTGTTTTCCATCCACCCTTTAAGAAAGAAAACAGTCCATAGTTGGTGTCTTCTCAAGTGAAGACCTCCTATTTTTAACTATAGTAAAGCATATGGAGTAAAATAGAAAGTTCATGGTCTATTTTCCTTCTATTGAAGCTTACTGTATTTGTTGCGGCCTTAATTTTGTCTATATGTGAGTTAATATAAAATAATTTTCTTTACATTTCCTATTTACTTCATCACAGCTGTAATCCTATCTTCAACAGACTGCAGATGACTATGATTGCATTTTATAGTACTGAAATTTTTATCAAAATTTATAAACTTGTAAAATTACACTCGAGCTATAAATTGAAAACTCTTATTAAATTCCTCTGGGCAAATTTACTAAGGTCTCTCCAAAAGACATTTTACTTGGTGGGAGGGGTTGTTAAGCATTACAGGAAGCCTACATATGGATGCATACATTGAGTTCTCCTATGCTAAAAATTAACATATTTTATAAATTATTTTATCATTATTTTAAATTTTTTGTTATTTTCAATTTTATGAATAACATTCTATATTATGATATAAGAGAAATGTTGGGGGTTGAGAAGGTTTTCTTTTTGTGTGTGCATGTGTTCTTTTTCTTCTCTCAAAGGAATTTTTTCCCCATGTTAAGGGGCGATTGCTGGGGTACTTAAGAAAAACAAAGGACCTAGCCAGCCACAAGGGAGGGGCCCAATTGTTCTTTTTTTTTGGTCTTGGTGGCGTCTTCTCAGGTGGGGGAGCAAAGACATCTGGAGATTTAGAACTGAAAAAAAAGAGGTGGGGTAGAGNTTTTTTTGCTTTGCCTTGTTATACATATATATAATATATATAAGTAAAGACCTGTTATTCCTATTTCTGATATACTTGCCTGAAAGCCCCTCATTTCCAAAATTATAATAGTTCGGGAGGAAGGGAGTTACATTTTTTTTTTCATTCCGGGGTGGGAGGGGGACTCCTGCCTTCCTTAGCAGACACCTGTCCAAACCAGGACAAGAAATTTCTTAGAAACTGTGTGGGTTTGCTTGAAGTTCCCCATCAGTAACCCGCATTAATTCTGTACTGCTGAACAATGTGAAAAGAGATTGAGATCTACCTTATTATTGTATCCAGAAGTAAAGCGTCCAGAAATGGAAATGTTTTTAAATTAATAAGACATTATAGATGTTAAAAATGAAGATGTGACAAATAAAAATATTTTTGTGTTCTTGGTAGGAAAGCAAAAACAAGTACCTCACAGTCATAACACAGATAGTAAATACTGTTTATGAAAAAATTTTCAAGGTGTAAATTTTCAAGGTGGATATAAATCCAAGGGCTTAAAATTATGAAAGAATGTTCTTAAAAATATCACTGTAGATCAAATTTTCCTCTAATTTTTAAGGTTAGTTGATGGTTTCATATCACAGAAAAAAATATTTCATTACTTAGTATTTCCCTCCTTACTACTTTTATTATCATTGTGGTCCTCAAATAACAGATAAGGAATAGTCAATTAATAATAGTTCACAAAGAGTTCTTTCAAATCTTGGGCAAAGTCTATAAATAGACACAAATAACAGAAAAAAGATCCTTCTTTTTCTTTGAAATGCTGTACTTAATGACCTAAACAGCACATGTGGAAGTAATTTCAGTATTTTATACTTGTAGCTCTTTATAGATGCGCCCTTTGGGCGCAATCCAGCAAAGCTTTGCACATATGCTTAAGTTTATGCATTTCGAGTAGTCCCAAGGCTTTTGTTTGTACTGTTTGTACAAATGCCACATGATTGTTCTCTTTCATGTAATACCTTTAAGAAAAAAAGAGAAGGAAAGAAAGGAAAGAAGACACTCACTTAATCTTGGTCCATACTAGTTTGAAACCTCTGACACTCATAGTTGCTCAAATTATTGTAAAATTTTGGGGGTTTAAAGCAAATGAGAGGAACTGCTTTATGTCGAATTATGGGAAAGATCAGACCTGATTTTGATGAATTTTTTGGGTGTTATTCAAACTAATTTAATTAACTGCAGTATTTACCTAGCAACTCTATGAGAACAGACTTCATGTGAGATTTCTTATGCTCTTTGAGCCAGTGTACGTAAAAGAATGCAAGACCAGCACTTTTAATTTTACCTTGGCCCTTGACTCAGAGAACCAAATACAACTAGGAAGTGCAGAGGAACAAGAAAATAGGAAATCTTTTTTGAAGCCTTTGACAAGTTCACTTCTGCTTTAGTTTGAATTCTGGGCACTAATTCAGATCACCTCTTATTTTAGCCAAATCTGGAGGCCAAACCTTTGCTGGTTTTGTTCAACCTCTGCCCTTTCTTCCTGTCCCACAGTCCCCAATTCACACACTACCTGTGAATCTATTTTGACAGCTGTATTTTTCCAACAGGAAAATACTTTACACATATGTGGTAATTTCAGACTCAGTACACGCAGCTCCCTCTCTTACCTCAAAGTGCCTCCACTTCTATTCAGTTATGCTTGTGCAGGCTCAGCCTAGCACACAACAGATAATCTCATCTGTGTTTAAACATATTGAAGACAAACGGTGTATCTAATTATTTTTGTATATTGCCCAAACTTGTAATATATTGCCTTGGGTGCATCTTGGAGTCAGGGAAAGGAAGTTAAAAAAAACAGGCTTTTCCTCTTGGAAATCTCTTCCAAAGGTTTTAGACAGCTTTTGGTGTAAAATAAAAAGATGTTATTTCAAAAGTGGTGGGAAATGAGCAGTGATTTTAATTTACTTTCATGTTGTTTCCCCACTAAGTTCAATCTAAGGTGAAACATCGTGTTGATGTCAAATTTTGCTTCAAGCAAAACAATAGAAGAGCTCTAAAATTAATGTAGGTGTCCAGTCAGAGGCCTTATACAGCCATTAACGGCAGTACCAGCTTGAGATAATGCATTATAAGCATGAAAAATTCAACAGTCATTGCTGTGTTCTGATCTCTCTCCCTTTTTCTTACTTTGTTTTCTACAGAATCTGCTGCACATTCCCAAACTGGTCTTTCTGCTAGTTTACCCCACAGAAATGCACTGGATCTGGATCATTATGACTAATGAAATTGCTGAGAAGTGATTTTTTTTTTTTGTCAAAATATAATGCCACTCTAGAACTTTCACCATACATTAGGACTCTGTAACAAGGGCTTATGGTTGCCTGAGGCATAACTTTGATTCAGCTTCACTCCATCTTTAGCCACCCAGTTCAATGCACTATTGTAAGATGAGCTGAATACTGAAATTCAGTGCAACTGGGAGATGAATGTTATTTTATAGCTATATACTGTAAAATTGTTAGGTCTTTTGTTATCATCTATTGACTTTCAAAAAAAGTAAAAAAGGTTTCTGAGCCCATTTAGAGCATAAAAACAAATTATAACAGCATTAAGGCACAGAGTGCTGAGTTGAAATAGGCTGTTGTGCACACTGCTCTCCAAATTCCACTGTAAATTTGCAACCCTCATGTTGTGGTTTAAGATTCAAACTTGTGGATGCAATTACTGTTGGCCAGTGTGCTTTTTGTCTGAAAAATGACCTGGCTGACTTAAAATCAGATCTTATAGTCTCCAGAGGACAAGATGCTCTTATCCATGAGCTTTTGGCTCTTGGATATTTCACATACAGTTTTCAAAAAAGGAATACCTGAGGTGTATTGATGTTTCATGTAATGAAATCTTCCATAAAAGCAAAAAAAAAAAAGTAACTCTATTGTTCTGGACACAGGTGTACATAAAAACATTTAATTTCAAGTCAGTAAGTTTGCCTCACATTAGCATTTACACGACTAAAGACGGGAATAACTTGGCTTCCCTGAATGTATTGTTATCATTATCAATTCCTGCAGCCTCACGATAAGTTTTCCATAAATTTAAGATTAACTATTATTTTCTCAACTATAAATAAAATATAATCATCTTAAAAATCAATGAAGGGAAAACCATCAAATCCATTAACCTGACTAAGAATTCCTTCAGGCCAATAATATGAATTTCAGTGCACTGGATCTCATTTTATTGAGCTATATCTCTTTGTATGGCAACCAGCAGGGAAAAAAAATCAAATCTAAAATCAAAGACTAAGGGGTTTTGTTCTGGAGACCAGAGAGGTAAGGATTGAATATACTTTTATGCCTGGAGTTAATTTTTTTCATCTTAATTTGCAATCAGACACAATAAAAAAAAGATATTGCCCCTGGAAGGAAGCAACTTTATTACCATTCCAACTATTTTCTGTACTTTTTATCACTTCTAAATCCTTTGTTTTTCAATTCACCTCCATAACCTTGCAACAGTAAACACGTTTACTTGTCTTTGCTGACTGTCAACCAATACCATCTGCTCTTTGGAGCCTTAAAAATAGTAACACATATATGGGTCACAACTGTACTCTCTAGATAACCATGTAGCAGATCCAGGTGATTAATTTTTCCACAACCTTTATCTTACCCAGGGGCAGACTTTTGCTGTCTCCTTCCCTAGTGAACGTTTCTCATAAAAGGTGAAATTAACAAAAATGCAGTCTTACCAAAAAACTGTATTTCATAGAGGACCCACGTCAACTAACAGAAGGGGTTGTTAGTCAGCTGCCTTGTTTGAACTTGATCCAAAGGCATTTCCACTCTCTTTCATAAACAGAAGTGGTTCAAGCCATGAAACTGTGAAACTGGGACAAATCAACAGGGGTCTTTTTTCTGGAAAAGAAAATAGTGGCATTAACTTCTGCTTTCAGGATGTCTTGGCAGTGTCGCTTCTCTTAAATACTACTTTTTCTGCCTGTGAGCTGGTATTCTGCTTATACTGTTTCTCATGACGCACATATTCAAGCTTTTTAATCCCTGACCATAAAGGATAGTTTGATGAGCTAATTTAAAAGATCATGATATGATACGTCATAATGATCTACTTCAAACTCAGATTAAATGGAAAACACCAATGTTATAAAGGCTATGCTAAAAAGTAAAATTATACAAGAAAGCACTAATTTAATCTTTGGTTTTGTATGCACAAATTACACATATATATGCACTACCATAAACCCTTAAGCATTCTTTTAAAGACACAGCAGATAATATTTACTATATAATAAAAGAAATCCTAATTTTCTTCTGTTCTTATAATTCCGTGTGTCACAGAGGTCTTGTTTATAGAACACTATTCAAGTTCTACATTAAAGATAGAATTACTTCTTTTGCTATTATCTCATTCCCATAATCTGGAATTTTTTCCTTAAAATGAAAAATAATTTATTTTTATATTAGTATATGTGGTTTGCAATCCTTAATCCTGCAGGACGAAGTTGTATAAAGGTTCAATTGCACCTATAAAATCCTTTAGATGTGAACAGTTGACAAAGTCTGGGGTGAAGCTTGGATACAGTCACACTCAGACTCCTCTGTGAGAAGGAGTTTAGAAAGCAAGGGGGTCCTTTCTGCACCTCATAGCTCAAAGGGAGAGATTCCCTAAAAAATTTGTCTGAAGCTCCCACTGAGGGCATCCCTATGCAAAGGGAGAAATCTCCACACGCACCCCAAGAAAGGCTATGTTACAAAAACCTGCCATTAAAAGTGGGACTGGACTTTTATCATATGATTG
>VYZQ01026254.1:22722-70055 GCA_013400655.1 Mystacornis crossleyi | reverse complement strand
CAGCCCCTGCCGAGCCCTGACCTGCATGGATGGGGAGCCCGCAGCTCCCAGGGCTTGGGGTTGGGCCCTCGTGGTCCCCCACCAGCAGGCTTGGTAGTGTGCTATGAAATGGAGATTGGTGCATCCCAACCACGCACAGAAAAAGCAAATTTTTGTTATTTATGGACTCTGGGCCACCTGATAAGGAACTTGCCACCTGCCCCCAAAGAACTGGCTTTTAGACAGTTAATCAAATGCAGATGGCTAAGGGTAGTCACTGCACCCTTTGCAAACAGCAGTCCAGATGCAAGAGCAAATAATTTGTGTCAGAATGACAAGAGAAAATGGAATGTAAACTTGCTAAACAGCTGACAGATACTGGCTTTTGTTTTTTTTGTTTTAGATATAGATATAGATATATATATATATGTTTTCTTCTGTCCCAGACTAAAGAAAGAACTCCAGCATGTTTAAATTTGGGGTCCATTTATAATGTCAAGTTATAAAAAAAAGCTCCCCCTTTTCTTGCCCTATAGTGGTGGGGAGAAACAGCCTTGCAATATCAATATTCCCCATGCCAGCTTTTCCACGTCCACCTCTCAGAATGCTACCTAGAGAGGAAAGACAAAGCTTCAGCAATTTTATTCAGGCCTGTTTCACAGTGTAGGTCATCTCAGCAGAGTGTGGAAACAATAGCATGTGCCAATCTCACGGCACAAATACTGATCCATGAACAATGAACGCTCCTAGCAACAGTGTACAGAAACAGCAAAACTTTAAACAAGTTTTTGTAAAAAATAATAATAAAAAAATTAGATTTACCCCAGTGAAGTTGTCTTGCATGTAGATTATCTGCAAAGATAAAATTGTTAGATAAATTATTTGTATTGAGTAATTTGATCAGCTCTCCTTGGAAGCCTAATGAACAGGTTATTTTCTGCAACAGCTGCTGGTCAAACTCTCAAGCTTGAGCCCACATGGTCTGGCTGTTCAAAGGGAATTACTGTGCTGGCTTTTTTAAAGTAACTTTTAAAAAACCCAAAACTAGGAACAATCTATTTGTTGATAGGGAGGAAAGATGGACAGGAGAAGATTTAAGCAGGTGGTAAAATTATTGTGAAGGCCTGAAAATTATTAGCAGAAAGGATAATTGTGTGAAGCTGCAAATAACTTGCCTGTCACTGGGACTGTAAGAGACCAAACCTTCATGGCTGTAATTCAGACATGTCATCTGCGTTTCATGTATGCTGCTGTGGAGAGGAAATGCCTCCCAGATGGGCTATGAGGCTGGATGGCCCTGGGAACTCTGCTGCTGTCTGGGCTATGGCCATGCAGGCACCTTGGTCTGGGGCTACTCCTCTCTGGTTGCCTACTTAATTTATAAAAGGCCAAACACCACATGCAGACGTGCCAGTGGAGAAGTCTAGGAAAAGTAAAAGATCTTTAATGTAATGTAAAATAAGTAATGGCTTTTGGGGGTGTGTAGAAAGCGTTAAAAGCATTCTGCACTCGTGCAGCAATTTGCCAGGCATGATATTTGTTCCATGGTCTGCATTTGCCCAGAGGGAGTCAGATTTTCTTCTGCATTTGTTAGTGCATACTTGCCTGCAGTAGGCAAAGGCTGACCTGAACCTCTTTTATGGGTGATATTTGATTGTGTTTTCCTCTGACTAGGTCTAAGCAGGGTACAGTGAGATCTGCCAGCCATAAACCTGAATTCTTCCTCCAGCAGAGTGAAATAAAGGCAGAGCTCTCTGTGCCTGCCTTGCTCCTTTGCCCTGTCCTTGCATTGCCTGTGTCTACCCTGCCCCCTTCCTTTGGGGCACTTTGCTGGGATCATCTTGCAGTTCAATAACTTCCACACACTAGACCTTTTTGCACTCAAAAAGTTAGAATGGAGTTCATTTCATTGTTCTCTGAATCTTTTAGTCGGAGACTCAGAGTTTTGCTCTTTTTTCCCCTCTTCTTTCTGATGTAATCAAGAGAAGACTTGGTAGATATTATGTTAACAATGCTAAGTATGGAGCACACATTGAGATGAAGTGAATGGTGCCTCGGGTAGAATTTGTGAGTTGTCTTTACCTTGTGTTTCTGCAGAAGTATATCAAAGAAAGCTACTGCAGTTGAAGACACTGAGGGTGGATGCATGCAGGCATGCATGGGTAAGGGAAAGAAATCCACAGCGAAAAACCAGAGGAAGCAGCCAAGGACACATTTTATAATGAAGGATTTGCTGGCTAGCTCTTTGAGGGGTGCTCAACACTGCGAGGAGCAGCTCGGTTAGGATGCTACAGCACCGAGTCCCAGGCAGATGCTGCCCCTTTGCCAGGTCATCTCAATTTCCGCGGGTGGCTGAGCTGGCGGGGTTAGGAGTGCAGGCAGGGAGCCTGTTGGCACGAAGCAGTCCTCCTTCGTGTCCCAGGGCCGTAATCCTAGACTGTGGTGTCACCTTTCTTTGGCAACGGAGGCCAGGTCCCTGCCACTGTGCAAATGGAGGTGAACATGCTGGCTTTGTGCCTGCTGCCACTGAGTGTCAGCTCTGACCTCTCGTGGCTCAGTCTGCTTAGATATTGCTATTCTGTGGGACATGACATGTCCATCCCTTCCTCACCTGGCTTGTGGGGACAAGCCCCCACATAGCTGCCAAATGGAGCTTGCACCTATTTTGCTTTTCTGGCATCTCATGTTGTTTGGGCTGAGCTGTGGAGAAAGCCGTGTGTTTCCCAACTAACTGGCTGCAAATTGAAAGTCTGTAATCTTGGGGGCAGAATCTACTTTGTTTCTCATGAACGTAATTTGGCATTTTGTAAGAGTGTACTGAATAGTTCATGTTTCATTTGAATTAATGAAGTGTGCCCATTGATTTAATGTATATTGCTACTGAAAGCTTTCTTAATTACAAAAAACCGTAAATCTTTCATTTTCTAAAAAGACATGAATTTTAAGGGGGTTTTCTGATGAATTTTGAGAATATTAATCTCAAGAAAAATGCAGTTTTTGATGTCATTTGCAACTGTCTTCCTGCCAGTATCACTGACTGCATTTTGGTTGAGCGTAGCCTGCCATCAGCAGCCAAGATTCTCCAAGGTCAGCAAGGAGTACAAGTCCTGCCCTACTTTGTCTCTCCTCTCTTTACTTCCAAAATAATCTTTTTGGAAAAACAACCTCCCGTCCCATCTTTTTTGGGCTCCTTCTGTTAAGTTGCTGCAGAAAGATAGCAAGGAAGGACTTTGTGGCTAGCAAACCACTGAGTCTCCCCACCACCCCACCAGTCTGCAGAGGCTAACCATGAACCGCAATACAAAAAATACTGCAGCAATGCCTTGGTTTTTTAATGAGGCTAACACAAGTTTAGAAACCATCCTTAAAGGTGCTCCATGCTCAGGTGGCTCTGCTGAGACACACTGCCAATCCAGGGATAGGTAAACCTTAAGGCTGAAGGCACATGTGCTTAAAATTTGGAGCAGGACAGCACTGTGTCACTTGAGGGCAGATATTGTCCCAGGTAGAGCGGTCCTTGTCACCACCACCAGCTAATGCGTCCAGCTTTGAAAAGGTGAGCTACAGGCAGCTGTAACAAATGTCAGGACCTGGAACCAAACAGGATGCATGAGATGCTCTCACAGATGGTGTATTTAAATGGGTATCCATAAACAGGCCTCAGCATGGATTTTGGAGCTACTGTCCCTATTTGGTATCCACTAATACCTGCCCTCCAATTGATTGCAAGTGTAACATGCCGAATTTGAGATTCACATGACTGAGTCACCAGTTACAGACACTACCAGTTGTGGGTTGATGCAGTATTCAGATCCAGAGGTCATTTACCCAAAATGAGGACCTGGATATTAAAGCAGCATTATGCATGTTACATTTATCATCAGTGTTGGCACATGTGCGTGACACATAATAATAGCAAAAGCAGGTTGTAACAGCAGGTGGCACCTGGCATACTCCATCACATCAGTCACTTTTTGTTTTTCTGTGCATCTGGATTGATAGATATATTTTCTAGATAACTGGTGTACTCTTTTTCAGAAAGGAAGCAATTTTTGCAGTACCTTTCCTAGCCTGGTCTCTGTACAGTTCCCCTTTTGATCTGGGATGATTAGGATTCATGTTTCTTTCCTCCAAAAGTGCTTTCCAAGGTCCCTATTTACACATGATACAAGATCAATGGGCTAATAATTAAGGCAGTGGTGTGATGCTATTTCAGGTCTGTTTCCTATTTATTTGAAGCGGCTGTCTACGAATGTGGGATGCAGGGTACAGAGGTTGCCGTGGTTAAAAACCATGTTTACTGATTGCTCAGTAAATAGTTGCCCAACTTTCTGTGTAAATGCCAGATAGCACATCAGAGTTTCCTTGGGCAGTTTCACGTAGGCACAAGCCTTCCCCCCAGTTCCTGTAACTGTACTGATTTTGTTTGCTTACACACACCTTTATGGAGTGAGGCAAGAAGAGAAGGAAATGTGCCACCAAGAAAGGACTGAATTTGTGTTTAGCCCAGAGAGGTGAGGACTGAGGAGGTGTGAAGCCAATCTCTGCAGAGATGAAAGGCCACCACAAGGTAGCTGGGAATAATCTCCTCGTCTCTGGTGGCTAGGAGAGGAGCATCGGTCTTCAATCGCTGCCAGGAAGAATCGAGTTAGACGTCAAGGAGAGACTTTGTAATGGTAATGATGGTGAGGCAGCAGCCTTCAGAGGCTGTCAAATCTTCATTGCTGAAGATCTTGAAGAGCAGATTAGATCTAGCTTTGGCAGGAATGATATACTGTAACTAATCCAGCCTTAAATCAAGGAAATGGGCTGGATGACCTCTTGAAATACTTCGTAGCCTGTAAGTCTCTTTATGCCATTAATATTTGGAGGCAGAGTCTGATTAAACTGTGGTGTACACCTAACGCTGGGGAAGCTGCTGTTTCTTCCACCCCTAACTTGGTGAGAGGACCTAGCAGGGCTCTCTGGGAAACAGGTTGCTCCGAAGGAGGATGGTACTAATGTGCCCGTGCTATGCAGGTCTCAGCTTGGCTCTTCAGAGATGGTCATAAAGTCAGCAGGAATGGCTGGGGTTTCCCAAAGTTGTATCCTAGTGTCCACTGGAAAATTCTTCTCCTGTCCTCTTCAGCAAGTCTAAACTTCTTTGCAGAGCACTGGGTACCTGGCCAGTGCCAGCAGGATACTCATGCCCTTGTCCTCGCCAGGGGAGGGCAGGTTCCCTGCATCCTGTTTTGTGGTCCCCTGCCCTGCACATCTCATCAAGGAGCAGGGAGAGTCAGGCCCTTAGCACGGCCATTCTTTGTTTTCCATGAACCCACTGAACAATTAATTAAAAAATGTAAAAATGTTAATGTGAAAAAAGTGTCTTTTTTTTACTTTCTCCCAAATGACATATGCTTCCATTTTCAGACATGTCATATTTGCGTTTGGTTCTCCAGACGTAAAACAGACCCATGGGGTCAGTGAGTACAGGTTTTCTATTTTTCACCTCACTGCACCCACAGAAGGATAGAATTCGGTATCACTCAAATTATGTGGGGGAAGAGCCTGCCTATTCATGCTGTTTTCAAGAATGTAGACTTTTCTTGCAGGAATACTAAGAAACTCCCCTCATTTTTTGCTGTGAAGTAAACTGGGGTAAAGCTGCGGGCTGTGAATGGACACATTTCCCCATAACATGTTCTTCTCTTTAAAACTGGAAAGCTGTGAAAAGCAAAAGTAACCAGTCAAGATTTCATACTGTAAAACGAATTAGCAGATAGCTGACTTCTTGAAAAGGAAAGGGCTTGCTTATCACAGGGCCTGGATTTACTTATCTGCCATGCAAGTACTTGCATGATAATAGCCAATCTGCATATGATAAATTAATAAAATACATCTAAGTGTTGAGGGTGCAAAGAAAAACACTAAGCACTAGATATTTGGCTCTCTTTTATTTATCTCAATTAAAAACACCAGTGGAGGACCTGCAAGGGAATTAGTAACACTGACTGGAAGAGAAGTTTTTGCATGTGTGATGGCTTCCCAGATCCCTCCTGTGTCAGCCACATTTTAGCCATACCTCTCCTGAAATGAGAGCCTGTCCTGTCCCCAGTGCTTTGCAGAGCTGGCTTTATATGCAGTCACCTTCCTTTCAAAATAATAATCCAAAGCTTACAAAGCTGCAAATAAAACTGCAACCTGTGTAAGCCAGCATAGAAATTTTTCGCGAGTTCACAGATGATCAAAATTACATTGTTGCAGAGACTTCTTTAAGCTCTTTCCTGTCAGCAGTTACTGTAATGTTCAGTAGCTGCAATGTGAAAGAGTTTGGGCAGATGTGAGGGCCATGGCATGGATGAGCTCGCTTGGGTGGCATGGGGAGAAGGGCAGCAGGGCAGCCAGGCGAGGCTGGGGAACCACTGGTGCCCATTCCTATCTCTGTGTTTCCCTGCTTCCCATAGCAAAAGATTTTGATATTGCAATCAGTCCTGGGCCACCAGGTCTGACATCTCAGCTGGCTACTTTGTGCCCGTGCAGTTGCACTGATTATGGCAGTAACTTAGAGGCTTGTGGCTCGTTATATCCCTAGTTTTCCCTAAGTCTCTGTTGGGTTTTGGAATCTTTTTTTAAGTCCTTGCTGCAAAGTGTGGCTGAGCTACTCTCTGCATCGCAGCCACATAACTTGGATAGACCTATCTCTAACACTGCAGCCATTGCAGAGAAAGCTGAGCAGGAAAACACTGGGACTTTGTTTCTGTTGTGGTGAGAGCCTCACCACGGGCTGGCTGCCCATTTCTAATCAAGCAGTACATATGACAACATGACATTTTCTGCCTTACTTAGCTCCTGCTCTCATTCCATTCAGAAAACACCTCAAAATGTGGATTATTCATACACTGACCTCAAAAGATGCAGCAGTAATTACGTAAACTTCACATCATCTGTATACGATGTTGACCTTGTAGCAAAACAAAAGCAGAAAGGAGGTAGTTGTTTTGTGGGATTCTTCCCCCTCATATCACTAGCCAGTATCCCAGGCTGGCCCCACAGTCCTTACTGAGGATGGTGTTTGGTTTTGGGAGGCTGTGAGATTCTGCCTCTCGAGATCATAGTCTAGAAAGAAGAGCAGACAGAGGCAAGTGAAGGACAGAGAAGAAAATCTTAGCAATTAACCCTTGTAAATATCTGTACCTGAAAAAGCTGTGCTTACCCAGTCAGGGAACTGACAAACCAGTTGAGCTATGGGCCCATGGAGAAAAGAGTTCAATTTTTAATACCAAATACTTGAAGCAGTAAATGAATAGCTTACCAGAAATTCAGTCTGGAATTCGTTTGCATTGCTTTTTAGATAATTTTGAACTGTGGACGTATTAATGGAAGTTGTGATCTGTTTCGGGACAACTTACAAGCAGGCAAAAAGACTAAATTCAACAAATTGATTCTTCGCTGCAAATAGTCCAGCCAGAACTAGTTCCTCAAGATAACGTATTGTGCATTTCTCATTTCTGACTCAAATAAATGTGCTAGTGTGCTACTGCACTGTTTATCACCCGAAATTTTGACTTGATAAATATAGAATCTTGAAATTGCATAAAATTTTATGCATGTGCAAAAAAAGAGTTAGAGTTACACATCACCTGTACCCCCTCCTTTACTGCTCTTCCAGGGTGCCACATTCTTCCTTGGAAAGAGGACAAGACTAGGTGAGCTCATCATAATTGAAACTATATCCCATTCCACTCGAGATTTCTTGCCAGTGAGGTAGGTGCTGACATTCATTGGGTGTCCCTTGCTTTAATACTATGACAAAATTATTTTTTCAAATTCTGATTATTTTGAGAAGACTGGATGAGTTGTATTTTTGCCTTACATGCACACTGAACCCTGCGGTACCACTGCTGGCACCCAAGTGGTAATAGATTAACCAAACACTTACTCTGGGTTCATCGTCCCACAAGTCTGTAAGGACACATGGGTTTTGTGGAAGTGTCTGTCACTCGCCTAGTCGGTGGTGACTTGCACCACACTGAACCCAGTGGGTTTTCCTACTCAGCAGGCAGTTTTGCCTTGAAGCTGTAAGGAGTAGGATCATTTATTGGAGGGGAGTTGAGTAGTGTTTGCTTGAGGTGAAAGCCGGGTTTGGGGAAATGTAGTTGACTTGGTCACAAGTGTGAAGAATTATTCTCACCAGTAATGTCCTTCCCTGCAGTGGAGACAAATGAGCATTTAGAGCCGGAAGGGAACAAAAGGTGCAGCCACTGAAGCCATATATTTGTGAATCCAGGGGATTCACAAATTCATAGATTCAGCTTCCATGCTCAGGTGTCAAAATATGGATGGTATGTCCATGAATTGTCCTTTTTTTCATATAAGGTCAAAACTTCAAACCCCTTCAGACAACTTCAGCTTGATGGCAACATACTGTCTGACTTCTGCAGAACTGGAAGTTGAGGAATATTTTGTTTAGATATAACACTGACAATGATCGTCTTGGCTGGGTTAGTAATTACATATAAATGCATTCATTCTCTCACGCTCCTATAATATTTGCATGCTTCTGTTTGCACCGCTGTCTGTGTTCAAAGAGACCTTGGGGCTGCAGTATTGTGGGGAGGAGTAGACTAGCCAGTTCTTACTCAAACTTAAGTCATGAAGGACTATGATTTTCACTAACTTTTATCCCACTTCCTGTTCCCTTTTGGCAGCCAGCACCGAGGACCAGGCCTGCTGATAAGCTGTGGGCCTGCTCTCAGCCGCTGCATCAGTTTTGGAAACAGTTCACATCCCTACAGGATTGTCGCTTGGTGTCGTTTTGGGTTTTTTTTCCCTAGGCTCTCCAAACATACTAAAGTGTCATTAAGACAAATGGCAAACATTTCTCCTTTTCTCACATCTGTCAAAACTTCAAAATCTACTTTCACAACATTTCACACAGCATTTTTTTACATACCACCCAAAGGACATGGAATCCTAATGAGCCTTGCTTCCATCATTTTCATCTGCTGTGTTCTGCTGCCCTGGTATAATAAATTAACGAACGGGGTGGGTGTTATGTAACAAGTGATATAAACAGTTGTGGAGTGGAAGGCGAGGGAAAGAGAATTGGGTTGGTACCCAGCGAGGGTTTGAAGACACCTTTTGAAGGAAGTAGCTATACATTCCTACAAGGAGGACACGGTCCTGAGCCCCTGAGCAGAACGTTTCCTCAACCCCACCACTGAGGAGGCCGAGTTGCTTGATAGTAGAGAAACTATGTAAGACTTAGGAGTAACTTTGCATTCCCAGTGTCAAGAATCGAAAGGGAATTTTATTTTTGGTCCTTAATTTAAAAAGTTATTTTATTTTTCTGCAGTGGCAGACTTGGCTTGTGAATATTAACTGATGTGCTTGCTTTCACTCTTTGTAAATGTGTTAAATAATAGTTTCTAATGGGAGACTGAGGATACTGCTTTTTCTCATCAAACGCAGAAAAATTAGCTTAAGTGCCTCCTCTATGGAGGAAAAAAGAGTGGACAGTCATTTCTTTTAACTCAAGGCTGGGAAGTCTGGTGTGCTGGCAGCTCAGGTTCTTCCCTGTTAATCACTACGGTGCAACAAATAGCAGTCACCTCCTCCCCATCCTCTGGATTGGGGAAGGACATCTTCAGATGGACTGGCTGATCTGCAATAGCTTGGGTAACAGGATTCTGGGCAATCTCCATCAGTTTGTTAAAAGCCACCCACGAGCAAAAGACTGACCTTCAATAGGAGGCTCTCCTAGCAGCATTCTGAAAGCACCCAGGAATCATGCAGGACTTCTGTTGCCTAGGAAGGAGTATTTTATCTAGATTACACGATACCAGCAGCTACAGTTGTTGAAGGATGATCATGTTTCCATCTTCAGGATACTAACTATTCCATTTGGATATAGACTGTATTGTTAATTTTGCAGAAAACATGGAATTTGGTGTTGGTACCACCCAAATTAACAGAAATAAAATGATAGTGTTTGTATTCAGGATAGAACACACAATCACTGAAATGCCCAAGGAATGGTCTGTAGGTGCTGGTCAGTCATGTAGAGTTTCTGCATTAGACCAGAAGTACTATTAGAAAAAATCAGAAATACCACTACTGTCCATGCTACCAACCCATCCAATAAAGAAGACTACATCTCGTTAGGTCCTTGTAAACTTGTTTCAGTTTTAACCTGGTGTGTCAGGACCTGTACATACACACACACACATTTCTATAAACTCATTTGTTATAGCTCTAACGCACCATGTCCACCTGAGCAGTGCAGTGTGCTAAGTGGCAACGTGGCACTTGCCCTCTGTGCTCCTTCACAGTAGGGCAGGAGGTCATCACCTCCAGGTGACTTCCAGCCTTGTGGGACTGCTGGTGCCTCAGAGTCCCTGCCTGAACCACCACAGCCATCGTACACGGCCTCACAGGTCTGCTTTACATGAGACCTGCAGCCTTCTTTCTGCCTGAGATGTGATACGCAGACTAAATTACCTTTCACTACCTACCCTGAAGTCAAAGTTCAGCTTTCTCCCGCAGCATCAGCCAGCGGGAAGCCTGGATAATAGTTTGACATGGTAGGTGTCAGCACAGAGAAATGTGCTTCTGCCTCAGTAAGGAGCCTTATACAGGTTTTCTAATATATTTTCAGAAATTTTCCAGATGAAGCAGATACGGCAAAAACTGATGAAAATTTGATTTCACTTGCAGCAGGGAAACAGGAAGTGGAAGATGGGTTAATGTGCTTCAGAGAAGAAGATCCTCCAGGAGGAATGTTGATGGGTAGTCACCTGCCCTACTTTTACCTTTCATGTTGGATGCTATCTTTTACTAGATTGCCAAAATTTTCATTCACGAAAATAGGAGCTTCAGAGCACTCAGACTTCAGCAAATCAGTGTGTATTTGGGGAGCCTAACACTGAACTAAGAAGAATAATTTTGTGCTTTTCATACCACTGGCAAAATGTAAATTTCATTGGTGCAACGTTCACTCATTATCGCTGAATCAAAGAGCAGTCTCAGTTCCTGCTGGCATCCTATTTAACAGAAAAATTAAAATCTCTTCTGTTGCAGACATACATTGCTGTGTGAATGGATGATGCTGCCTCAATCTCCATGTCTCACATTCGTGTTGATTAGCTGCCCTATTTTAGGACTGTTTGCATTATGCAATAGGCTAGTAAAATCATTAGTGTGCAAATAAAAGTAGGTCTTTACCTTAAGAACTAAACACATAAAACACGTGATTAAAATGACAGAGGTTTATAGGAATGGGGAAAACTGCATGAACTAGGTGAGACACCAGGGTTTGAGGCAGATGAGCTACACTGGAGATAAATGACAGGCTGAAGCACACAAGTGAAAACAATCAGAACTCCTGTGTAAAGTGATGCTGATATACTCTGAATGTCACATTACACTGCACAGTGCTACGCTCGCTCCAAAAAGCTCTTTAATTATAGTTGCTCAAGCCTTAAAATCACAAAACTCAAGTGTAGTGGTGAGCACCATCTATGCTACATAAATCTTGTTACTGAAGATGCAATGGGAAGTTCAGCTCCTAGATAATTAGCAAGAATTACCTCTGATATTTAATTATCTATGCATCTATATAAGGCTAACAGTTTATCAAAACTATTTTCCTTCAAAAATACTACTTTCTGTTTTTTCTTTCCTTTCCAATGCTTGTAATAGTAAATTGCTTTGGGGTTTATTTTTGCATATGAGCCAGTTACCTATTCCTCCCATGTTGCTGTCAAGGGTGGCAACCTGGGCTGGAAATCTCCTCCTAATTACCAGCCATTCCCAAGGATCTGCAAATGAGGGCAACACCTGCTAACTGAGGTGTGAGTTCAGCAGTCCCAGTGGAGCAGGAGCACCTCACATGGGGCCGAGGAGGCAGGAATGAGGGCACTTTGGAGGTTTTGCCCATAGGGGTTGGGATGGCGGTGTATCAGCTGTCCGTTGTAATTTGGCTGGCAAAAATGACTTTGGCAGCTTCATCCTCTCCTTCCCGTTGCCTGTCAGAAAGGGGACCCATCCCCTCAGGCATCACTAGAGAAATCCCTTACTTGGATATGGATAAACAGGGGAAGTGTTCAAGCCAAAACTCAGTTCCCGAATTAAATGGGGAAACTCTGCCTGTGGTAGTTTGAGTGTCCTGGAGAGTGCAACCTGGGCCTTTGCTGGCTTTGTAAGCTGCTGGCCTAGCTATTTAAGCTAAAAATAAATCTTTCCTTGAGAGCTTTTCTCCCACACATTTCTTTTCAGGAGCTGGCACTGAATAAAGCAGTTTAAGAAAGAAAACAAACCAAAATGGGGCAGAGTTTCAAGCGGAAAAACTGAAAAGCCCTCTTAGCTGTGGCCACACACAGTCGCACGCTCTCAGCTGTCCTGGGATCCTGCCCCTGCCAAGTGTGCTGCCCACTTTGCTGTGGATGTTTTCTTTATTTTAGACAATACCAATGCATTCATTAGTAGACCTCTGGAGAATGATTTTTAGATCTGATATCACTTCAGTCGCCAGGTTTTTTCATATCCTCCTACGCTATTTCTATGCCAGGCATTCCCAAAGGAAATGGGTTAGTTGGTGTAGGGCTAGAAAGGTTTTCTTGTGCTGCCAAAAGTGCTTTGCTACTACACAGACAGAATCTCCAGGATCATCCGTCGGGGCTGCCCTCCCAGGATACCTCCTTGGTCATTCTGCAACTCTCTGTTTTTCCAACATTCTTTAAAAGGCAACACACCTCTGTGCAGCCGAGTTCTGAAAATTCATTGCCATTTTGAGGAATAGCCAAATTACTGTCATCTCCAGCAAAGCTCATCAGCTGCTTAGGAAAGTTCAAGGGATGAGTATGTTGATTTAGAGGCATTGTGGCTTTACAAAACATTTTTCGCAGTTATGAAGCAACTAATAGCTGTCACAAGTGATGATTTGGCCAACAAAAAGGCCAATTTCCTTAAATAAACTACTAGCAAAAAAAAAACATGACTGGCTCAATTCTGTGATTTTCCTCAATATTTATTGAGGGAAAAGCATGAATTAAAAATTGAAAATAATTTAGTGCTAAATGAAACTAAACTAAACTGTTTTCTTGGCAGATGGACATGAACAGATTAAAAAAATGTGATGGCAAAAATTGTAGTGGCAAGTGAGTGTCAGGAATTAGTAATTTTTCCTAAACAAAAAAAAAGATATTGAAAAGTATGTGAAATGTGAGAAAAGAAATGCATTTTTAGTATTATGACCCCCTACCACATTCCCCAGAAACAAGATGGGATTGTCAAAGGCCTTTAGACTTACATTCTCAAGAACAGCTTAATGTATATGCCATAATTTACAGTTAATGAGCAAGAATGTGGTATTTCAGATACAGAGAGGTAGATGTTTTGAAAATTGTATTGTAGCTATTTGAAAGTGAATGGTTGCCCCCCTGCACAAGGTAGTCTAATTGAACTGCTTGCTCCCATATTCCTTTACAGTGACACCCACTTTGTGGCTTCTGACTTTCAGATGAGGCAGTTCTTTCATGGAGAGGGAAAACCAAAACTCTTCCTTGAATGTCTGCTTTGATAAAGCATTGGCTTTGCTTGTCACCAGTGACAGGTGTTAAAAACTGAGGAGAACCATTTTGGATAATCAGCATCACAGGATTCATCCGTGTCTCTGGCTCTGTGACCAAGGCATGGTATTCTAAAAATACATTTTTATTTAATTTTATTTAGCTGCAAACCTTTTCTGGACCCACACTTGGAGTACTGTGCAGCAGAGTAACACAAGAAATGGCTTCTCTCCTGGACAACCAACAGTTCCTTTTAGCTGAGAAACCTGCAGCCATGCATAAGCTTATGCTCTCTCCATCTCTCTCACTTCCTCCTTTTAAAATTTAAATATCTTTGTTCCCTTATAGTGCCAAAAGAAAAATTCTGTCAGAGCTGAGTCTCCACACAAAATACAAGAGGTTTGCTGGAGTCTCCTGCTGTGCAGGGAAGAAGCATCAGCTGATTGATCCACCATGTCATTTTACCTTCTCCCAAGATTTCACAGCCTTAAATGTTTTTTGTCTGTAAAGATCCTAAAGCAGGTGTAAATATGATTGAGGTTTTACACTGGAAGAGAAAAAAAAAATGTAAGCTTTAAGAGAAAGCTGTGTGCGTGTGAAAGAAGCATTAGCTGGATTCACAGGTGTCATTTCTGGATTTGAGAACATACTAGCAATTTTGGAGACCTGGGGGTGAGAGGCTTTGCATGTCTTCCCCTTTCCCTCTGATGAGTCTCAATTTACCATGTTTATGCCCTTTTTATTTGGAAAATGCTTGCTGCTGTGTATGTTGCACATGCCAGGCTGCATCCTTGCAGCCACGGCTCTTTGTGCTCGGTGTTTGCAGATGGATGGCTTTTTCCATCATACATCACGGCTGTGACAGCAGACTGATGATCTACAATTCCAAGCGCTGTAGCTCTGATGATGTGGCTGTGGCTGTAGTAATAATGTGGGCCCACTCCAGGGACAGCAATGCTGCACAGCGTTTTTTTAAAGGTGAGGCACAAGGCTTAAATCCCTTCTTGTTTCCTATCTGTCTCCCTCCCCAAAGCTGTTTCAAGTCCCAGATCAATGAAAAAAAAATAAAATTAATCCGTCTTCTGTGGAAATATCATCACTGGTAAGAGAGAGCTCACTGATTTAGGTGCTGGAGAGGATATCACAAAAGCAAGCTTTGTAAATACAGATTTCGGCAGAAATGCAAAGCAAAGCCTGACTTTTGGATCTCTTACCACGGCAGGTAAATATTGTCATATTGGAAGCAGAACAAAATGTTCCTTTGCGTAGCTGCAGTTTGATCGACTCTTGCAGTTTTTCCATAGGCTCATGAGTCTAGCATTCATTAAAACTCCAGCTCCTGAAAGCCAGTGAGTTTCACATCTTCCCTAAGTAAATAAACATTACTTTCCTTGAAAGGAAAAGTAAATTCTTCAAATTGTGACATCAGCTACTCACAGAGGTTCAGAAATATAAAGGTCATGGAAAGAGAGCACATTTTATTATTTCAGTATTTCCTGGGTTTTAAACAATTCTGCTGATTTAGGTTTGAGTCGTGATGCTTGATTGCTTGGGGGTAGCAATAAAACTGAATTTAGATCCTCACCTGGTGCTGGCTCTCTGTCTCATCGTGGGCTGGCACCTGGTGGTGCCAAACCAGAAGCCAAACTCCTTTCTTTCGATTTCCCAAGTGCCTCAACCTGTTTTTAGCAGGCTGGATGGCCCCAGCTCTGGGACTGCCTGTGTGCATACAGACCCCTATCCCCACTGCCCTCCCTGCCCACCAGGCTACATGTGCCTGTGGAAAACTGCACCTTCATCCAAAGTCCAGAGAAGTGAAAGAAGACACATATTGACATCAGCAAAGCTCAATTCAAGCCCAAGCCTCATCCATGACACAAAAGTTGACAGTACAGCCTGTGCACACTGATAGAAACAGTGCAATGTGCTTTTTTTTGTTGAGTTGTTATTATTATTATTATTTTATTTTATTTTTTATTATTTCTGCTTTATAAAGCATAGATTTCAGCTAACACAGAAGGGTTGTACAAAGTGAATTCAAAATTGGTCTCTGAATTAGTAAAGTCACTTCATCTTTTCCCTGGGATGTGAAACAAAACCTGCACTGGTGGACATATCTGCGAGGGTGAATCAAGCAACAACTTTTTGCAGAGGACCTTACACACATGTGGCACTGAAAAGGAAAAATCACCACAGATGATCTGACCCCCAGCTCTGGCTGAAGGAGAGAGGATCTCCTTGCATGTCCTGTACGCAAGCTCCTTCCTTTGTGAAGTTCCTGTCCTAACGGCATCTTGTGATGACTTCAATAATCGTGGCGAGTTCTGAACCCCACTGCATTGGTTGCCTGTGGTCAAGATGAAACCTGCTGTGTTGTGGGTTGGCTCCAGAGGAGTCAGGTTCCTTCTGATCTATCTGGTTTGCAGCTTCAAGGCTGCTTCCCTGTTGCCCACAGGTGGTGCAGGGCAAGCCTTGTCCAAAATGCCCATGCACATCCTCAGAGAGTAATTTGGGATTTACAGCAGCCATATTATTTCCATATGTCATCTAAGGACTGGACAGGAAGACCAGAAACTGCCCAAGTCTGGCACCAGTCCCCAAGTGCATGTCACAGCCAGTCATGAGGGGGACCAGCTGCAAGGCTGTCATTTTCCATCCCTGGAGAGAAAATGCAGCTGGGAACCAAGGACAGAGCGCTTGGCAATACGCAGCAAAAACTCTGCCCTGTCACTGAGCTACTCATACCTGAATAGTTTCTAGCCCTCCCACGTAGTCTGTTCTTTCTGGGGTGCCTTGTACTCATGAACCTTTCAGGAGAGAGGAGATGCCCAGTGGGTTATCCATGGTCTCCAGCCTGGCTACCAGAGGATTTCTTGGGTGGTTTCCCCACTGCCTTTGGGGGCCTGGTCACTGCTGACATCTCTACCGTGGTGGCCACTGTCTGTGCTTCTTTGGCAGATTGCTCCATTACCTGCTTCATCTTGGTGAGTTTTCCTTAATATTTGATCTTATTTTTGCCTACTGGACTTAAAATCCATTCCTTACTATTTTGTCCTCTCTGACTAATGAGAATTGGTCCCAGTCTTCCTTATACTGCCCTTTAACATGATTGTGGACAGTTATGTGTCCCCTCAGCCCTCTCTTCTACATCCTGAACATGCCTTTCTCTCACAGGTCTTATTTTCCAAATCCTTTATCACCTCTGTTACTTTCCTGTGAGCTCTTTTGGATTATCCTTCAAAAATAAAATTCTCCCCACAGCAAAGGCAGTGCTCTATTGCTGTGTGCCATTGCCTCTGTTGGTGAAGGAGAGCAGCTTAATTAGCATTACCATCTCACCTAGTTTTCCCACAGCTCTGCTATTATCTGTTTTATTGCTGGGGCACCTTTTCCGGCTGGCAGCTTGTCCCACATGCAGGTTCATGTAGGGTTTGACTGGCTGGCTGTTCAGTCAGGAGTCATGTTTATGAGTTCCTGCAAAGCAGATACTGCTCTGCTAGCAGAGCCCAATCCCTGCCTTCAGGCTTTGAAGAGCATTGGGGAAAGTATTGCAATCCAGGAAAAATGCTGCCCCAAAGAGGCTCAAGGCAGCAGGTGACTCCAGGAGTTGGTGGCCCTGCTCCTGCAGGGGGGATGCTGGCCATGCTGGATGCCAGCCCAGGCAAACCTGGCAGCTGTGCCAACGCCTCCCTGGCATGTCTCCATGGTGGCAGGGCTGCAAGGCATGACAAAACTTTCTGCCTGTGGCTTCTGGCAGGGAAGTTGGCTCTGGAAAAGCACTGCCTGCAAGGAGAGTTCCCATGCTTCACAAAGCACTGCCACCCAGTCGAGCCCATGGCGCCCAGCGAAGCTCATCCCGGCTGCCTGGATGTTGTGTCTGTCAAAGAGAAGTGCTGCTGGCACCTCTCTCAGGGGCTTACTGGTGACCTCTGGATACCACAGCAAAACAACGCTTTTCCCAGAATTTTCTATTGCCATGCTACGGTGGTGCATTTCATTATTTCCTGTGTAGAACATTGACTTTATTGACTCTCAGCATATTTCTTCAATTTATCTCCTGAATACCATCGTTACACTTTAATCCTGTCCTCCTTGATATTTGCATAGATTCCTTGGTTTGAAGCGTACCTAAATAGGGGCTTGCTCTTAAAAACACGGACAGATTTGCATGTCTGACTATGCCAAGAGCTGCTAATGAAAATACCAACAAGCATGGGGGAATAAACTTGCCACCTGTGGAGTCTTGTTTGGCATCCTCATTCAGCCTAATAAAGAATCATTCATGTTTAATTGCTACATTTGATTGTTTAATTACAGTTATTTTACATGCCATCTTGTAGTTTTGTCTTGGCTTTAGACACTATCTGCCACCTTACTCCTTTTGAATAGCGAATTATACTATAATAGAAAATTATTTTGGTCAAAGAATTAGAACTAGGTCTTTAAGTTGTAATCAGGATGTTTTAAAAAAAATATGTTCATAAAATTCTTTCTGTTTAATGTTACTGTATAGATTCAAATCCAGGTGCTTTTTTTGTGCAACAGGAATTATATGAATAACTCTCTCAAATGCTCTAGCAGGGCCACAATATGAGTAGCCTCATCTTCTCACTAAAGTTTTATCAAATTATGTTTACTTTGTTTAAATGCCAATTCATTTTAACCACTGCAAGATATTTTTGTACTGGCTTAACTTGGCATAAAATTAGTTTATTGCAGGTTCACTTAGTTGGACAATGTTCTGACTTCAAATCAATACAAATCTGTCTGAAACTTCAATAAGATGTTCTGCTTGCAAACCTGGCACCTGTAAACCTAAATGAATAGAAAGAAAACCAGGAAAGCTCTTTTGCTTCTTCAGCTGTGCCTTTTTGATGCTCTCATCCTGTAATTAAAGAGACATGAGGAACCTCCCAGTGCAGAACCCCAGGGCAGACCCTTGCCTTGGTAGCTGGTGGGTTTCTCTCTGCAAGAGGGCCTCCCTGAACTTCATTGCCAGAGTTGATGACTTGCCTGGGTTAATGATGGACTTGTCCTGGGCAAACCTTCTTCATGTACTCCCCAATGGCAGTCAGGCTCCAAACCACCTACCCTGCCTTTCATTTACCTTTGAATAGGTCGAGCTCCATTTTAACTAATGTGCTTAGGGACTTCTTTCAGAAGCAATTAAACACCTCCAGTTCATCCAACAATTCTTTTGTTTCTGTAAACTGTACTGTGTTCCCCACAGGGCAGACATCACCAAATGGTGAGCAGTCCCCATCTCCCCTCTTTGCTATCCAAGCAGGGCGAGGTGTCACTACCCTGCCTTGAGCATCTCGGGTTTTCCTTCTGATCTTGTGCCTTGGCACATGTAGGCTCTCTGCTCCCAGACTGCTGTCCACGGGATCTTGCTGGTATGTGCACAGTTGTCCTTTCTGCTCTTTGTATGCTAAACTACCTGGCATTTAGTCAGTCACCCCTCCCACTGGTCTCTGAGAAATTTATGTAGAAGCAGCTGAAGAGAGGCCCAGGCCATTTGAAGGTCTATGCTTTCTATCATCTTTGCCTTGAAGCTTATGGTCCTTCCAGATCTTCATCCCAACAGCTGACATCCTCAGACACTTTCCAGGCCCTCTTCCCTTGGGTAGCACCATTCCCCAGCGTGGCACCATTTTGTGTGCCACGGAAACACGAAACCACACAGTGCTCCTCCCCTTCCACATTCAAAAATAAAAGACCAGGTGACTGCAAGTACCACACATTGTGTCTTGCTTTGCCTCTCGCTTGCTCACCAGACAGCAGTTTTCTCAATGCTTAAGCTCCCCTCTTGGACAAGTAAAGACAAGCAGCTCTTTGTATGCCCAAGCAGCAGCAATGGCAAAGTCTGCACCGATCCCTCTTGGATTGGACTACAATGAAACATGGCAGCTTGGGAAACCTGCCCATAACAGACAGTACTCTGCCTTTTGATGCTCATGTCTCTTAATTTTAGGCACCAGAGGGATTCTTTACTTGGGCCATTTCTGTGTGACCAATACAGGTACATGAGGAGGAAGGTCTCCCTTTTACCCCACTTTTATTCCTGCTTTGCTGTTGCCTGAAGCTGTCTTTGTGCTGGTTGCCCAGGTGCTATGCTTATCAGGAATGGAGGCAACTTCCTCAAACTAGTCTTTATATGTATTGTTTAACAGGAGAAAACTTTAAAATGACAGCAGTGGTGCCCAGAACTTAGAGAAAAAAAATATGGAAAAGTAATCTATCAAAACATATAAAGAAAGAATAAATTGAGGGCACTGCACTGTGTGAGGGTTCTCCACAAGAAGGAAAGAAAGTGAAAAAAGAAGGTAAGGGAGCCAAAGAGCTGCAGGATGTTTTAATGATAGTTGTTTACCTCCGTGGAGGCCCTAAGGGATTTCCCTTTGGATGCATCTTGAGCTTGTTCCCATGAAATTCTTCCCTTCCTTTTTTTTACCACTGTCTTGTCTTTCCCCTTCTCACCTCATACAGTTAAGAAATGATGAGCCACCTGAGTGCTTTTTTTCAGGATAATTTCAGCTACTTCTTTCTCAGTTAAGATTTTTGAAAAGATCAGGCTCGCGTACTCAAATCAGTTTGAAGTGCTTTGCAAGGATGTGGCACAGGAATACTAAATCATTATTCAGCATTTGACCAGACATGAAAATAATCCACATTTATAACTAGTTTCTTAAAATGGCCAGTGTAATTGCTGAAATACAGAATAAGAAGGTAGGAAACAACCACTATTTCCACAGACAAGGAGCATCTTACTGAGACAAAGCTACAGTGAAACAGGCAATTTTCAGTTCTTTTCAGCAAGCTTTCTACATCCTTTCTTGCCTTTGCACACACAGAAAGCCAATTTTCCATGTCCCTACTACAGGCAAAATGGGGCAAGATTTTAAAGATACAGCTCCACTCCATTTGACTGCAGCAGACTAAAAGAAAAATGAAGTTCAGCACTTAACTGATCCCTCCGCAATATTTCAGAGTAAATTAAAAATCAAAATGTCAAGAGGTTCAATATGTCAGTGGGCCTTTTGACAGAGCAGCCACTTTGAAGCCTAAATGGGAAATGTGCTCTTTTTAAAAACTAAAACCAAATGTGTGCAGCTGCTGCTCTGTTTCAAAGTTTGGGCCCTTCATCTTTGTATTTCTTTTGCACTAAAATTAGCAAAATATTCTGCCTGCTGTTTTACTTATTCTCAGAGTAGAAAGCCTCCATTTCAAAGAACTGCTGTTTATTAGGATGGGTATTCTTCCTTATCTGAATTAGGTAAAAACTGGGAATCTCACAATCTTCTTTCACTGAGCAATACTATATTTACTGCCCACGATGTGTTTATCTTTGCCTGGCCATCAGCAAATCATNAATCTTCTTTCACTGAGCAATACTATATTTACTGCCCACGATGTGTTTATCTTTGCCTGGCCATCAGCAAATCATTTTTTGTTTTGCCATCTTGGTTTGTATTTGTAAAACAGGGAAGATAATAAATGATAATACTTACCTTGTTCACAAAGATGTGGTGAAGATTAATTAGTTCTTGTTCATACCAAGATTGGCAATAGTGATCTGCAGGTTTGCTAAACCTGAAGTGATTGCTATCGCTGCCGTGCTTGACAAAGAAACACAGTCAAGGACGTGAGCTGGTGCCACTGCAGTCATTTACAGGATGGATGATATATGTCTCCTTGAAGAAAACTCCCCCAAAACATCTGCATCTGTACCTAAAATGGGAGGAAATGCATATGAGGACACGCAGAAGTTACGTTTGCAGGGTGATGTTTGCAGGATAGCAATGAGGCAGCCCTGCCCTTTTGCATCGCAGCAAAAGCAGTGTTACCATCTAGTTGTAAGGTCTCCTTGGAGCCTGCAAGTGCAGTTAGCTGACAGAAGAAAGGGTGTCCAGGTGTCATGAAGACACTTGCAACCCTGCAGGGCTCCCAGCCCCATCGCTGAGGCCACAGACATGGGGCTCAGCCCAGAATTAGGCTGGTGCTCTGCCCCGAGGCAGAATTTTGTGAAGCTCAGAACTTGCTCTGAACAAAGCTGGGAGCAAACAGCTGGGTATGAAGATGCTTCCTCCTGCCCACCAGTCTGCTCCTCACCTGGCCACATGCCCTCTGCTCTCAGCCAGGCAGCGTGGGCTGACATGGACCTCACACTGGAACCCACCTCAAGCAAGGTGCTCCTTTGCCACTTTGACCATGGCACTGCTGGGGTCTCCATTACCCAGCAGCAGGAACCCCCTGCCCCTCACCACAAACACTTCAGTCTGCTGGAAAAGGCATATGGAAAAGGCTTGTGGATAAGCAATCCAAATTGCATACTCAGTAACCTCCTGGAGTGCATTAAACTTCTCCCTCCTGAACTTTGCATTGGAGGCAGTGATGGACTCAACTTCTCCCACTCAGGTATATCTTCCCTGCCAGTCTCTGCGTACACGTGCTGTGCTCTGGTAAATTGACACCTTTGTTGCTCAGCCTGCTGCGTTAGTGAGATTCACGCAGGCTGTCCAGTCAGCAGGTTGGGCTATTTTCATAGCGATGCATCTGCCGTGGAATGCATTTTTCCCCACAGCTGCCCAATTTGTTCTCTGGGTGCTTTGCAGCATGGCTGGCTTTCAGTCTGAGCTTGCTGCAGATGGGGCTGTCTCTGTACAAAGTGGCTGAAGGCTGTGCCAGCCTGTACGCTTTGTCCTACACCTTCCCCATGTTCCCTACTGCTTTCCATAGGCTCCAGCTGCCAATTTTTGGTTTCCTCACCTGTTCCTTGCCACCCCGATACCTGCCTCTGCCCTCCTGGGCCACTGCAATAGCTGTGGCAAGGAGGAGATGTGCCCCAAACGCAATGAGATGATGCAGCAAATCTGGAACTCCCCCCCTGGTCAAAGCATGAGCTGGGGCTGCTGATGGCAGCGACCAGCAGCGGGTGATGGGCAGGTCTGGGCACTGCAGGTTTCTGACATAGCAGATGGGATTTGTGGCTGAAGCGTCATTCCTCCTGCAGCCAAAGTGGCATGAGCCATCAGTTGGAGACGGCTGTGGAAGATGCTGGTCCTTGCATAACTGGTGACTGCTTTTGTCAAGTCATCTGGTGACACCTGGATAAGTTTTGGAGGGCAATTTTTCTGATTTGCTTGAGACCAAAGCATTCTGTCAAGGAGAGGTGAATTTAGCAGAACGTGTGTGAGATCTGGGATAATGATGTCCCAGTTACCAGTGCTGACCAACAGGTCCCCAGAGCAGATGGCTGGTCCATCCTTGAATGACTGGGTATTACAGGGTCCCTGGAATCCCAAGACTTTACTCTGTGCTTCTTTACTTACAGCTCTTACTGCACAATTATGTCGGCAGTGCACTTGCTTCTCTGTTAGCCCTGCACACCTCCCTCTACAGACTACAGCCATCTGAAAAAAAAAATGCAGCCAACACTGACTGGTTGGCAACTCCTTCCGGACTGTAACAAAAGCAGCACTGATAAAACTTCCATATTCTGTAAAGACATAACTCCTAGCAAGGTTTTTTCAACAGCAGAGATTCAGTTACTACACTGGACCTGAGGTCAAAGTCTACAGGTTAGATTGTACAAAGCAAAAAATGCAAACTGTGGGATTTCACCTCCATTTAGTGGTGTGGGCTGAAAGGAAGGATGTGTTTCAGGCAATTTGCATTGCAAAGCGTATGCAGGTGGCAGTGCAATATGATGGGAGATGTTATTACTGAGATTAGAATTTACACTTATAGCCCAAATTGAGATTGTATCTGTCTGAGAAATGATGGAACCTTGGAAAAAAATACTAAACATCTGCTAATTTAATATAGACTGTGTCCAGTAAATATCCTTTTGGTTTCCTATTTCCAACTAAGATTAATTTTCTGATCAAAGAAAATTTGATCAGAACTGCATAGACAGTGCAATAGCAGTGATATTACATGGCTTGAGGATATGTGTTGTACCTTTGAATCTCTGCAGGAAAGGCAGCCAGGAGGGGATGATGATGGCTTGTGGTAGAAGCTCTGCAAGAAATAATAACTCCTCTTTGGTTTTCGAAAGGAGTTATTTTTATGTATTTCTTTCCTGCTGTCAATCAGAGAAATCCTTTCCTCAGTTTGAAAGTACAGTCAGTTTTATGCCTGGAAAACTCTAAGGATACCTTTGGTTGAATCCTGTGCTAGTTACAATTACTACTATTTTGGTTTTCTTTTTCATAAAGTCCAGTAGAGATGAACAGTACCACACCATCATTTTGGTGTTATAAACTATGTTAACAGGATTAATCTCCATCCTCACAGGTTTCTGCTGAGGCATAGCCTCCTTCTCCTTCCCTTCCCACTTCCACCTATTCCTGCTAGATTAGCTTTTGCCATCGCAGGTAGCATCTCACCCACACAAGTTCTGAATGGTTTCTGGTTAGCCTTTACCAGTTATTTTGCAATATTGTCTTCCTCATTCTTCTACTACCATATATTAAATATTCACCGCTCCACAACGCTTGTTAAGTCCATGGTTTGCCACTAATATCTGGATCTGAATGGAGACATCTTATTCTGAGTATTCCCAGCACCATCTGCTGCCTTTCTTTATTTCCATTTCCAGAAAGGGTTTTGCTGATATCTGAGAACCAGGGGAGGAATCTGGATACAGTTGACACAAATCCCAGAAAACATTTTTCTGTTTGTCTTAAGCACTAATTAGCACAGACTTGGTCAAAAGTGTTCTGAACTTTTATTTATTTATTTTACTCATTTCTATAGCATCTATCACCATGACAGCAATGTGCTTCAATGGCAGGAAATTAAAACACATAATGCAGGCAGCTAATCAAATGCAGAAGCAAACAGAAGAATTTTGCACGGAGTCCTCAGTGTCGCTACGGTCCTGCTTTGACAGGCAGTTTCTCTTTCTGCAGGGAAAAAAAGATGTTTTGTTTGCTTCAAATTCCCTTTTCCCTTGGAAGCATAAACGTGAAATTATCTTCCTCTGTTGGGATGTCTCATTTATTTTCCTGCTTGTGGCTACTAAAGTAGATGATGCTTAATTATTTGGGGGGTTTCATTCATGGCTTGGACAGTTCAGCATGGGGACTGTGGGAGGACTGGTGCAGGCTGAGCTGTGCTGCTGAGGTGCAGCCTGGTGTTAGTAGCTCCATTGCCCCCATGGCCAGACTCTGCGCCCCCCAGCTGCCCAGGCTCCACCAGATCTCCCCTCTGTGCCATGTTAACAGCATCTCGAGTCACACTTTGTCCTCTGGGGTTGTGCAGGGGTTGGGAGGTCTCTGCACGTGGGCAAGGGACTGAATGCCATCGCAGGGCTCCCAAGGTGCAGCACACTTTTCTGGCAGGAGCAGGTGGAAGGGCAGCTGTCCAGCTTGTTCCCATGCACCCAGCTGCCTGCTCAGCCACAGAAGAGAGGCTCAACCTGCCCAGCTAAAGGGGGACACCAAACCGGTGAGGCTGTGCTTTGTTGCTTTGCCTTTGGGGCAGCAGGTACCAGTAGAGAAGGACTGGGAGCTTGTTTTGCTGGGTAGGAGTCACTGAGGAGTCACTGAATAGTGAGCTCATAAGATTAAATCATTCACTTAATGAGGAAAGGCTGAGGGACCGAACCAGAACAAAAGCAGGAGCAATGAGACCCAGCTGAATTGATGGATAGCCCACCTTGTGGGGTGAGTACAGGTGCAAGGGAAAGCCCATCAGGAAAACAATTTCATGCAGATGCCTCAAATCTTGGAAAAATGTTTGGGTTTTTTTTTTTTTCAGGATCCAAACTAGATCTCTTGTCTGAGCCTCATGAAGCTTTTGATTTTAGCAGTGTTTGAACACGAGTGTTACTGTAATTCACAGCATTTCATGATTTTTCTCCATTTCTCCCTTTTCAGGCTGCAGCCAATTCATGACTCTGTGTGTTGCAACCCTCTGCCATGAGCATCACTCACATGCAAACCTAAATCCCTCCAACCCCAGCTTGGGGCAGTAATGAGTCCGGAATCATCAGCTCAGCTGGTCAATGGCAACATGTGAGTAGCAGAATTAGGGATAAAATTCTGCTCCTCTGATGCCCTCATTTTGGACAGTGGGTTGTGTGGTGTGATGCTCACCTCTCTCTTCAGCACATGAGGTTTTCCTGGTGTGAAGTGGCTAGCCTATAGTTAGGGCATATGTTCATGACTATCTACGTGCTGGGGTGAGAAGTACAGTCGTGTGCTGGGAGCAGTGTTTTGGGCTTCAGGTGTTCAGATAACGCTATATTTAAAATTATTGTTTAAAAAGGAAGCCTTTTCAGAAAAACATGAAAAAGAATGCATTTCAAATAAGTGTAACATGGTTTATTTGTAGTAACAAATAAAATTATTTTGGGCGGTTTTTAACTTTGACAAGACCCTTTGAGCCGTTCACATAAGGTATTGCATGTGTCACTCAGCCTGGCTGCTGCTGGAGACTTCAATTTGAACTCTGCTAACTTCTCTTCTACAGTTTCATTAAATCATCATCTGTACTGGAGTTTTCAGATGACTTCTTTTGGAGGCAACAGAATTTTACCAAACCCAATATTCGTATTATTCCCCTTGCAACTAAATTAGTTTTTATTATATTCTTTTGAGTCAGAAGTTCAAATAGCTACCACACCTATGAAGGAGCATCCTAATGGGAAGCTTTCCTAATAAGCTTTCTTTAGTATGGAAAATTGAAATGCGTTTTTTTCTTGACCAGCACTGATAAAATGTCTGCCACGTGATGTTCCTGAATCATGCAAAGCTTCAGTCCTCCCCCTGCACCCAGTTTTTTTGTTTTGCTCCTGCAAGCTAAGCCTGGATTCCATAGAGCCATTGAGAAACTCATCTCTTAAATCCATACAGTAGCATTAGCAGTCTGTCTTGTCTCAAAACAAGTACATTGCTTCTACCTCAGGTTGTAAATTTGGGTGTGTTGTTAAACAGCTGTTGGGTTTCATAGTCCAAATTAACAGAATGATGCAATGTGCACAGCAATCAGGTCTTCTCCCCGGCGTGAGATGCTCCACAAATCTAAGAGACTCATTATTTGCCCATCCATTCAGATACATAGAGGAGAAAATAATTTACCATACTAATGAATACATTAGTCTCTTTTTTAGTTCTCCATTCAGCTTTTTTGAGTTATTTACTTGATACTAATTACTGGAAAACACTCACAATTTTGTGGAGCTGTTGTACCCGAGTAGCATTATTTCCTGCTGTAAAGGGCATAGCAAGGTTAAATACCAAATGCCACTTGATGTGATTTTTGCAGAGATTTTGGGCATATGGAGCCACGAAAGAGCCTGAGGCCATCATCAGCTCCTCCTGGCATCCGTAATCAGGAGGAGCTGATTGTCTTTCCTTTTCACAACCCTGTGTTTGAGTAGGAACTCTCCAAACTATTTTATGCGAGAATGTCTTGGTGAAACTTTCATTTTGTGTGCATAGCTAGACAGTCTCTCCTTGCTTTGAAAATTGATTTTGTATCATAGCATTTTTCTCTTTTCTCTTGTTTTATATTTCAGGT
Organism: Mystacornis crossleyi; assembly: GCA_013400655.1. Taxonomy (NCBI): domain Eukaryota; kingdom Metazoa; phylum Chordata; class Aves; order Passeriformes; family Timaliidae; genus Mystacornis; species Mystacornis crossleyi. Next base: position 42,999 of record VYZQ01026254.1, on the reverse strand, counting down.
GTCAGTCTAGAGGCTGCTATTTTAGAGTTTTTTCTTTTCCTTGCACACTTGCTTTAAAACAATTTGTGGATATTGAATATTAGGCGTGTTAAATGGCTAAAATAGAGTACATTGATGTAGATTCAACAGAAATGGATTTGACACTGCAGCAACCATGGCAGCTTCACATTCTAATATTGGAAGGTATCATAGATTCTGAAGCAGCCAGTGTTAGCACCTGAATAGTACTCATCATCAGTCAGGTTCAGACTGAAGTCTGTTTCATTATTTTTTAATTCTGTTGGTTGCAGATACCTCCAGTTTTCTGTACTTGGAAATAAATCAAAGTTTGTTTTCTGGTCATCTAAGGAGAATGGCTTTATGAACCCTACATAAACCTGTATGAACATAATCACACAGCACTTTTTAAAAATTAATGCAATCCCCAAAAGCTTTTTGCTAAATAGGGAATGGGTGGAGCTCACAAGTTCCTACTAAGGGTAATGGGCTCTAAATTTCATCTCTGTTCTCTGATCCACAGGGGCAATTCCTCTCAACCTGATCCCAAAGTCTGCAGCAAACTGTTGTATTTAAAAGCCCTTGGGAGAGTATTTCATGGAATGGAGATTAGAAAGTAAGAACTGAAAACTGGAAAGTGCTTCGTGGTGTCTCTTTAACAGCTTAGGATTGATTCATTTTAGCATTTGTATCTGGGTCGTATTCGCTGCTGCCTCATAGATCAATGGCACGACGAAGTCCCAGCTCTTGTTGATGCAGCATATGGGAACGGGATCCATTATCTTTAGTTCCCAGGACTATAAAACGTCTAATAAACTCAGCAGCAAGAGTGCCAGATTTGTGCAGCACTGCCAGCTGCTCTAGCCTTGTTGTCTATTAAGCTATGTTTTCAGTTTCATTATTGATGGAGAATGCTGATCGTCGAGCAAATTATGTCGCTTGCAGATTCAAGGCACTTCACTAATGCATCGATGATATTGAAGGGTTGAACGAGGTTAAAGGTAAGGCAAAACCAGTCAGAAAAGAGTCCCTGTCACCTGCAGGGTGAATTCATGGTTCACCTGGCTTACTTCTCCTTTGGAAACTAGGAGGCCTCCAAAGTTGTGCCTGCTGGAATTTTAAGTTAATGCTTGTTGCAGCGGAGAGGGGGAAATGAAAACTGTGCATATCACAGCAAGAAAGAGACCCAGTTGTGAGAAATTAGGACTCATAGCAGGAGCAAAGCCATTGGGTGGAATCTCGTTCACCCAGCTCTCCCACCCCATCCCAGTCCTGCATCCTTCTTTCTCTTCTGCCAGACAGGATCTGGAGCAGAAAACAGGAGAAATATTTAGTTCACCACTAATTAAAAAATATTTGCTCATTATCCCATAAGCCTCTTTCTCCCATTTAGCTTCTTTCTCCCATGTCAGCATGACTTGTAAAGGTGACATCAGCTGCTGTGCCTTCTCTCAGAGGGAGGGAGGGAAGCAGGGAGAGATTCATGCTGCAATGAGAAATCAATTTAAATTCACATGGGCACAGTCAATCCTTAATCAAATCAGCAAACTCAGGCTGGCTGCAGGAATCTGAGTAGGAAATTCAAATACCTCAGTCCCAAATGTTCATTCTCTGTCACAGAAGTCACGTCAGGGTGTCCCTGAGCATTAGTCTGCTGCTCCAGCACTTTTCTCAGTCTCTTCCCTAGCTGTTTACCTTATAATTTGTCTCTCCCCTACTTTTCACACTCACCATCCCGTAGCTCTTGCTATACCTTTGGAATGAATTTCATAGTCACCCTGAAAATGGTGCAAAACATGATCTTGCACGTGAACATTGTTATGGTGGCTGGGGGGAACAGCTTCCTACTCAGCTTTGCCTGCTCCCTGTGCGTTGTCACTAGGGGCATGTTGCAGTTCCTGACAGTATTAGTTTTTATTGCTTTCTTTAGTCCTCTGGGACATGGAGATCAAGCACAGCTAGGCAACATTTGCAGTCTCTAGTGTCTTTAGTTCAGGCACTTCAAAATCAGCAGCAGACACTCAATTGGAAGCTAATATAAGTCAGTACCCACAGCTTCCATTTAATCCACTGACTATGGATGCCTTTGATCATTCTCTAGATATTATTTCTTGAAAAGAGAATCCTGTATCCCACGGGCAGGATCAGTTTCTGTATCTTGGATATCTTGGACAAGGGAAACCAAAATTCGTAGCATTAATGCTGGCATGAACACAGAAGGAAATGTTCCCTTGAGTCTTACCTGGGCTAAGGTCTGTAGGGGTGGTGATTAGAGTAACTATCACACGTGCTGGTATGGAGGCTGGTTTTGGCTTGCAAGTCTGCTCTCACTGCCCGATGCCCGCTGGCTCCTGACAGCCTTCCTAGGGCATTTATGAACCCTCAGTCTTTGCCATCAAGAGCTGTAGCATGGGGAAAAACCTGCTAAATTCTGTTGTGTTCCTGCCAATGATTATGCAAAGAGCAGAAAGAAAGAAGCTTGTGAGCCAGGAATTTCTTCTAAAGAATGCAGATCAGAGGTTTTGTGCAAACTTCTTTCTTCAATTTTTTAAAACTTCCTGTAATTACTGAGTACTTAAAAATATTTTTGGGAATAACTTCTGGGCCCTTCTGTTGTTCCCTTCTATTTATTGCCACAAAAGGTCTCAGCTGTTAGAAATGCTAAAGGATGACTTTCATAAAAATGAGGGAGATAGCAATGACGTTTGACAACAATACGGCTGCTGCTTGAAGTGAAGCTGTGTGTGCTGATCAGAAGACACCAAGACATGGAGAATTCGTTACTTCCATTGATACCTTGATCAGAGCTTTAGACCCTTCTTCTTAAAAATATGTTTGTACCATGTCAATTTGTCTGTCTCGAGATTCCAGTTACTGGGTCCTGTTACCTCCCATCCTAAAACCCTTCATGATTCCCAGTTTCACGAAGGTAATAGCACACTGTAATCAAGTCATCCTTCAGCCCTTTTTTTCTGATAGGCTAAACAGATTATGCTCTCTCTTTTTCTCACTTTAAAGAACTTTCTTCAGCCCTTAAACCATTATTGTGGCACTTGTGGTGGCATTTTGCTTTTTTTCTGTGCAGACACCAATTTTGCTACACCCTTATTAAAAAAGATAAACTCTGGAGCTGAGTATTATCTGGAACTGGCTTCATCTCAACTATATACAACCTAAGAATCCATGCCTGAATCTGCTCACATTCCTTTCTTTTTATGTAGCAATTATTTTACCTCTTTTTAGTGCAGCTTTGCCCTCACAACCTGTGTTCAGCTGTTTGTCGATTATGACCTTAAAGCCTTTGCTGTTGTTGTGGGATTACCCTGCTTGCCCATTTCCAGAAGTGGCTTCCACTCTGCATCCCTACCCTTTACACAGGCCTGTATTTAGATACAGTTTGTTTGAGTGAGCCTACCTTACCAAATGCTGCACCGTCTTCCACATGATTTACAGTTTCTCTGAAGCACTTTTTTGGCTATCACCAAATACAGGATGCTGATCTAGTGCCTCCTGTTCCAGCTCCACAGCAGATCTGCCTTGGGAAGGGACTGTGGTTCATGGGAGATCATAGAGTGAACCCCCAGGGCCTGTTTCCTTCAGTCAGTAAAATGTGGGAAAATTTACTCCTCGGCTTCATCAGCATATTTGGTGCTGTTTGCCCCATCCTTGAGGCAGACCAGTGGCTACCTGTCACACGATTTAGATTTCATGGAGCATCTTGGGTAGAAAATGCTTTCAGTGTCTCGGCCACTTCTGACCTGCAGTGGAAACATCTCTGAATCCCACTCAAAAATACCTCACTTCTTCATCCACTTAATGTAATTTTTACTGATATTGTGGAGTGCTTATTTTTTAATCACCTTGCTGTACAGGATTAAGTGAAGCGCCTGACAAGGGAAGGAGTATCGCTGTATCATGAAACACATCATCAGAAAGAGGAATATTTTTTGAGACAGGATTTCTATTTATAATAATGCTGACTGACATTAATTATCACTTAAAATCTGTATCAGCATTTCCATTTGGCATAAGGATGATGCCAGACTTCTCCTTCAGCAGTAAGAAAATTGTAATGCCTCCACGTTAGCTCCCCAGCTGTTGCTCCAGTGTCATCTGCAGCCGTTATGTGGGTGTTGCCCTGTGACAGAAACGGAAGGTGTTGCCCTCCCCTTTTAGAATACCTGGATTTTCCTATTGGGTTTGCATGCTCAGGCCTTTGCTTTGCTGCTGAACTCCACTTTATGAGCATGGCAGGATGATTTATTAAGGACTTCAAGAGGGAGACACGAGGGTCACAGCCGCACTGCCCGTGCAGGGCTGGCCAAGCCCCCTCCCCGTCTGCTCTGAAGCCACAAAGCCGCGATTTGTACAACACGTGGTGGCAGCACAGGAAGGCACTCACCCATTAAAATGTTTCCAGTGCTTGTCCCTGTGACTTAAATACAGGTTTTTGGTTTTCCAGGCAAGGGGTTTAGAGATGTCCATCACTTCATCTGATTTTTTGGTTTGGTTTGGTTTTTCTTCCTTTGCGCATTGTTATTCCCTACGTTTCTTAAAGCTCCACAAATTGTAAGCTCACAGTGGAGGCATGCTGGGAAATGATTTATAGAGGGTCCTACAAATCATGTCACAGAGAGTGCAACCCCTTCCCCCACAGCAAAAGTCATCATTTCAGAGCAGCACGGTCTTCAAGGGAGCTAAGCTGTCCTTTCTCTGCTGAGATTTAGGAAGCCACAGAGTAAAATGCAGCTAGAAGTGAGAGTAAACAAGCCACAATAACAACCTGGCATTTAAGTTTCAGCAGGGTTTAAGGTAGCCTCAGAGAAGCTCTTGCTTATCACTGGGATTCTATTATAGCATTAACACCCACCTGTATATTGTTTTACTGTTTTTACAGATCCATAAATATATAAATCTCCAATATGGACATATGTCAGCAAGGAGTTAAAATGACTTCAAGGACTAAAAGGCAAGCAGAAATTTCTACCAGTTAAATGAACTGCAGAAATCCTCATTTTTGATTGTGGTCTTGGCTATACCCAGCCAGTCAAACCTCAGAGTGGTCGGAGCAGACCTGAGAGAACTGTTTGGCTCTGTGACCCCAACCTCAGGACTTTTCAGCCAGAGAGCTCTCAGCATCACTCCAGCAAGACATCACATATGTTGCTCCAAAGGGCATGTGGCAATGCCCACGGGTACAAAAAATGCTTAAAAACCCCTCAGCCCTCTCAGGCTCCCAAACATGGAGAAAGAATGTTCTTACCCAACTGTGCCCTTCAGCAGTTGGTGCAGCTCCCAGGCATCCACATGTACTTTGGTAGAGGCTATCAGTGTAGGAAGTTTGGGGATCCAGCTTGGTCTTCTCTGGCTCTGGAGTACAGTGCATATGAAGAGATTGTAAAATTGCCTACACTGCTTTTCCCTTTCTCTTGTTCTCTGTGCTGATGACAGAATCACAGAATAATTCAGGTTGGGAGGGACTCAGGGATCATGTAGGGCAACTCCTGCTCAAAGGAGCACCAATTAAATGAGGTTGTGCTGAGCCTTGTCCATACGGGGTTCTAAAACTGCTGAGGATGGAGACCACAGGTTCTGTGGGCTCTTGATCCAGTGTTTTGACGTCACTTCCTGTGAAAAACAAAAAAAAATTCAAATATCTAATCCAAATTTCCTGCATGCCAACTTGCACCCATTGTTGCTTCTCCTATCCCCCTGCACCTGTCAGAAGAGTCCAGTTCAGATTTTAATTTGTCCTTCAGGCAGTGCTCCAGGTCTAAAAAAGCAAAGAGCGATACCTTGACAGCTCTGTTGATGTTACGGCTCCCAAAGAGTTAATGCGATAAAGCCTCACAAGGAAAAAAGTTCTGGTGCCTAGAAAGGAACAATTTTTGTGCACTGGAACAACTGGATTAACATTGTAATTTAGACAAAATGTTTTACCAAGGCAATTGCCAAATAGTGGAAAGGAAAAGTTTTTTGTTTTTTACTAAATTAAAAGTTCCTCTGGGGCTGAGAGGGTGAATGTTTATCACCAAGCTCTGCCCTCTTAAAAATAATCAAAACATTGCAGAGCTATAGACTAATGTCTTAGCAAGATGCATGATCTCCTTAATGGAAAAGTGAATTCTAGCCACTGTGATGCTCCATCTGATGAGGATACTTAGCTGCGATGGTGTGGAATAAAGTGCTTTATTATACTAAAGTGAACCACACTGCGAGTGCTGGGGATACGGTTAATGCAAGTACAGAGAAATTACACAGTGTCTGTTTTGACTTTCTGATTTCCTCTAATGGACACACAGCCTCCAGGCCAAGCGCTTGGAGAGTTTTGTGCCATGCCATTTTCTCCAATTATTAGCTAGGCTTTCCTCCAAAGTACCTGGTGGCAGTGGCTCATTCACAAACCCAGCATTTACAGCAGGGAATTTAAGGGGCTTGCCTCCCACATCCAGAATCCTTTATTTCAATCCCATTTTCCTTTAATGACACATTAGCCATTTTAACACATCAACTGATGTCACCTGCAAATGTAGGAAAATAGCAAAGTCAACACCTCCCGGCCAAGCTTTGCCTCTGGATTTTGTCAGCTCAGCGTTCATCCTGCAGCCGTGGCTCCTTTTCCCTCGTTAAGATCCCCCTTAGCTCCCGGTGTAGGCGCTGTGTCGGTGAAGGCAGTGCACGGTGCCGCTGACTGCAGGTCAGCGCGGGCAGGGCCAGGCTGCTCCTGCCGGGAAACAGCTTCCCCAGGGTCAAAGTCTGCTGCAGGAGGGAGTGGGAGAGGCAATTTCTCCAGGGAAGCACAGAGCGCAGGCCCATGCATTCAATTACACGGCCCTTGAATGGCAGTTTCTAAAAAAGCCTTGCTGTTTCCGTACTGCTGATGCTGGCTGGGGGTTGGTTTGCTTTTTTTGTTTGTTTTTCCAGTGGGACTGCCTGGGACGAAGGTATCTGGGGGAGCAGAGGCACTGACAGAGGTGAAGTCTTGGGTTCCAGTTATACACCTGTGCATTTTACACACTGAATAAGGGGGGGTAATCTAAATATTCAAAATATATTCATATATACATATCCACATACCTATAGAAAGGGACTGCTTTGTGCCACAGCCTCGCCTCCTGCTACACTGAAAACCCACTGAAGCCCCAGACAGAGTACGATGCTCTACTTCACCATTTAAATCTCTCTTCCTGTCAATCCCCAGACTGTTTGTTTTCCCCACCCCTACTGAACCTGGCTTGTTATGTGGAGCTGAGTTATTGCAACGGTCTGGCTTCAAATCTGTCTTGGTCTTGTCCAGGCGACAAGGAAATGCATGCAAAAATTGTCTCCTAGGAAAACTGACCGTGGAAAATTCAGCTTAAGGAGCATTAAAAGAATTTACTGCTGTCACGTGGAAACCAACAGGAGAAATTACATCTCCCACAGCAAGCTCCCTCTGGAGGCATTTCCATTCTGGGGAGGGGAGGGAGTATCCACTCGAAGGACGCCACCTCGAAAGCCAGGAGCTCCCTGCAGCACGTGGCCATCAAGGATACCCTTTGCTGAGTCCACTTGAGCACTGTGGATATCGAGTTGATACAATCCAGCCTTGGGAGGTACATCAGCAGCTGCTCTTTGCTGTCATCTCCCAGCCAGTGTGAGGGACATCTCCTGGAAGGCAAGTTACTTCGCCCCAACCCCACGCACCCACAGCACTCTGCATTCAGGGCTTTATCAGTGTCCCCTCTGCCTCCTGGTAGTTTTCTGGTTGCTGCCTTTTGCCAAGCAGAGCGCAGGATTTGCACCCCTCATTAACCCAGAGACTGTCTCAGGGGGCTGTTTTGCCCTCTTTCACCCAGGCAGTTCTGCTGTTTCCGAGCTCCCAGCTCAAAACTCAAGGGTAAACCAGCACTCAGGACCGCTGCCCTTGAGAACTGCCTGAAAGACCGGAGCGGGCCTGCTCTGTGTGGGCAAGGGGTCTGGGCAACACAGTGGGCAAGCACCTCTGCCAGCTGCAGCCTCTCATAGCTGTGTCCATGGCCTTTGAGCTGAGGCAAGGGGAAGACAGAAAGGTGTTCCTGCAAGGGGTTTTTTGGCAGGGATTTTTTGGCAGGGTTTTCCTAAGAAGGTTATTCTGTTATGCATGGTTCTGGGACTATGCACTGCTCCTTGCAGAGCTGGCCAGGTGCAGCATGTGGCACACAGCCCTGAACACTTATTATTCCCTCTGGCTGGCATATAGGTACCCTGAAGACTTGACAAGTTTGGATACAGCCATCTTTTCCTGCTCCCCATTACTCCAAAGTCTTTTCAATTTTCATTTGACTTTTTTCAGTCTCGAGCGCCTTTTCCAGCTTTACGTCATGCTTTCCATTTTGGAGATGTCAGATGATCTGTGATAAACTGACAGTATGTGCAGGAGCAGTGAGGAGACGAGGTCCATTTTAATGAGACTAACTCTACTGGGTAGTGAAAACTGCTCCTCAACAAGCCCCTAGATCTTGTTTCTCTTTGCAAAGCGTCTTAATGGCACAAAAGGATTTTTACACAAGTAAGGAAAGGCAATTCCCAAAACAGATTTCTTTCAGTAGCCATTGAAATGGAACGTTACCACAGAGATTTACGTGCTCCCCTTTAAGAGGTAAACACAATCAGAAATCAGTATTCTCTTGGGTCCTGAAAACAGCCTGAAATATTTCTGAATAAACAATGTGTTTGCTTGGGGTTCACCATTCACCCAGCAGATCCTGCATGCACTCTCCATTTCCTCTGTGGTCATCTGTAGGAGTCTGAACGACCAAATGCAGAGGGATGAGAAGGGAGCAAGGAGAAACAGAGCTGGTGAGGGAGGACTAAACAGTGGTTGGACTTCAGTAAATGAGACACTGCTAATAAATATGGAAATAAATTCTCAATGTTATCATGTAGGTTCCCTGACTTAGTTATTGTGGCTTTTACCACATCTTGAGAAGCCTATTGGTAGAAACTCTGCCCACTGGCACTGAGATTTAATCCCATGAGCCCTCCTCTGCTGGCAAGGGCAGAGTTTGGATGCTTATGATGTAGGATGTGTGGAGACACAGCATGGCTTGAAGCAGAGGTTGAGCACCACTGTGCTTTCAGTCCATTGTCATTTCATGAAAGGACTAAGATGCATTCATCACCTGTGTAGCATCATTATTCCCCATAGATGAAGAAGTCAAGTCAAAACAAAACTTTTGGTACTGTTACCATCGTGTAACTCGCATGTAGGTAGGCAACTAAGTGCAAAGGCAATTTAGTGGGCATTTCAGGGCTGTATTAATTTTCTGACTCCCTGTGGAAATTACTGCTCATTCTAACTTCAAGAGAGACTCGATTAACATGGCACGTGAAGCCAATCTTCATGGCTAAGCTATTAGTCTTTAGGACAGACTGGGCTCATACTTCATGCTGGTTGCCAATACAATCTGGGTGAATTCTGGAGAAGTAATCACAGTTCAAACAGGGTCAGCTGTACAAGGCCAAGGCCACTAATGGGTATTTTCTGAGGCTTGCTGTGGTCAGGAATGCCAGTGATACCTACTTCAGTTCAGAATCCTGCAGAAATCAGAAAGACATCTTCACTTAGGTCTTTACTTAAGGAATTTCTTACCATAGGATAGAATCTTGAACTTCAAAATGATTATGTACAAACCTTCAGCAACTAAGCAATACACAAAATAATTTACGCGTACTGGCTAAATGCAAAAAGACAGCTAGTCCTGCTCCAAGTGGCAGATAAAAACACTCTTTTAAGAGAGTGAATAGATGAATAGGAGATGTAAAATATCCCGGCCTGCATAAGAGTTATCCTGTCCAGTTTTCCTGTTCTCTGTTGAAATGTGTATTTAGTGATGATTTGTTCAAGCCTGAGGGAAAGTTATTTAGTTATGTATTTTAAAAAAAAAATCAAATGTTCTAATCTTAACTCATATTTCTGACTACAAATGACTCCTAGGTCTGGAATATCTCTCCAAGATAACTATGAGACAATAGTTACCTTGAGTTTGCTTTTTATTTGTACAAGTCTGATTTGTTTAAATAGTTGTAGGAAATTCCATATAATCAATGGTGAGTGGATATTCACTAATTTTTAAAGGCCTGATCAGAAAAACAGCAGGAAAATGCTCAACATGACTTGATGGTCATTCCAAATACTAATTTTAACTTCAGCAGTGATAGATACTACCAGAAAAAACACTATAAATCTTGCATTTAAGAAAAAGAAAGTGGGATCCTACAAAACAGATGCAGATTTCTCCACATCTCTGTGAGTGTCCAATCTCTACACATCTGACTGATGGCTTTAGCAGTGGGACACATGCGTGGTTTATTCACTTTCAGATCTCTAAGTAAGACAACAAAACAATATTAAAATCTCCTGCTGCTTGTCAGTGAGTAGATGGTATCCATCATGGTGAGGGTGGCTTGAAAGGCACAGACAGCTGTAGCTACAGGTACCTTTTCAGATTGAGGTGAACGGAGTAAGGCGACAGTAAAAGCTTTGATCTCCATCCATCTGGACAGCAAACAGACAAAACAAACAGAGCAGGTGGGCACACACAATGATACCAAGACGGGCCAGGGCAGTATCAGATCAGTGCCTCACCAAGGCGCTTGCAGGGTAGCAGCAGTGGGATGGATGAGTTCCTTCAGTGCTCTGAGCTGACAGACCTCACACTCCTCTCAGAGAGTTAACACAGATAGCTGCAACAAGGGCTTCTTCTGCACTATGGACACCCCTTGTTGCTCCTTTAAGGACCCCAACTGTTGCTAGCAGCAGTTTGAGGGCAAAAAAAAGCCCAGGGCCTTTGGGTGCCATAGATCTTCTCTATATCCGTGAAACAGCCGGAAAATGCTAGAGGCCATATGGAGTTCAGCCAGTGAGAGCTACTGCCCAGGCCCCTAAAGGCAGCTGTGTAAATGAGTTAGCAGCATCGCAGCAAACGCCTGCTTGTGCTTTCTGTGCCTCAGTGTGGGCACTGCACCTCAGTTTGTGCCACCTTATACAATTAGGCACCAGAGGCTGCAGTAAAACCAGCTATTTGTCACCCCTTCTGAGGCAGGTGCGTGCCTCACCAGAGCAGCAGAGCAGCCCGGACTGGCTCCCCAGCCCCGACTTCCAGGGGGGAGCCTCTGCCACGTGCCCCCACACCAACAACCAACAAGATATGCAAAAAGCACCAGCAGCACAGAGATTAGAAAGATGTGTCAAAAAAAGCTTCCCTGCCTGTCTCCCGCACAGTGGACCCAGCAGATCTTTGATGGGTTTGAAGCCCTAAAAGGAGTTCTCTGTGTTCTGGTACTGCTTGAGCCTCCACAAAGGAGATGAAAAGAAGGAATAAAACATCTGAACAGCCCAATCTGGTCTGAATTGCATGCATTCATTATGGCAAAGATGGATTTCTTCTGGTTCCTCCTCCGTATCCTCCTCCTCAGTGGTGGCAGCGAGAAGCTTGACACTCCAATTACAGGATATTCACATTAAACAGAGAAAAGGGACAGCTAGGTGGTGGCAGACATTTAGGATATGGCATCCAAGGCTACATGCAGCCAGCAGAAACCTGAAGGAACAGATTGAAACTACTCTAATGGCCCCGCTCCTCGCAATGCTTTGGTGTAGACTCAAATTAGCTCCGAGCCGTCAGTGTTATCCATGACTTAAATCAGGGTCCAAATGTATTCACTTCACCAAAGCTACTGGGAAATGGGACAGGTGTTCTGGAGGTTGGAAGGAGCCCTGTTGTGTGGGGCTGCTGTTGTAGTGTAGCATTGGGAAGTCATTTTTCCATGCTTTTTTTCCCCCTCCAGGTTTGCCGTTTGGCTGTACCTTATCTCTGAGTCCCTCAGCACAGAGTGTCAGGCCAGGAGTGGATGCTCACTCTATTCATTTACAAAACCATGTGGATAAAATCCATTCAAAGGCTTTTGCAAAAGCATTTGATGTTTGCGGCTCAGAGAATGCTTTTTCTTTTCAAACTTGAGAAAAGTTTTTGTCTTTTTTTCCCCTCCAATGGAAATGGTAACGCAGGCTAAGAAAAATGTCATTAATAATACAAACTGGGGGCCTTTGGGAGGAAATTTTAGTTTTGAAAAGTGACTGCTCTGCATGAATATGTCATGCCATCATAAGTTTATCTGCGTTGTCTTGACTCTTCAGATATGCATATATTTCTCTTCTGCCAGACATGGGACTTACCCTTACTTAAATAGGGTATAATTATAGGTGCCTACTTAAATTACAAGAAATAAATAGAAATTCATCTATTCAATAGGCCTTTTCCTAGGAAAAAATGTTTTCCTTCAGATATTGGTTTTCTTCAGGGTTTTTTTCCTCTCTATTTTTAATTTAAAGCTACTTCTCTTATGTTTTATTCACTTGATTTCATTAGGTAAAGGAATGCCTTGGCATGAAAACCTGTCCTGAATCCACTGCCTGCTTGACAGATAGATATAAAGACTTGAAACAGAAGACTTGAGGAAAAGCAGATGGTTGCAAGGGAAGAAAAAAACCACCTTAAACAAAAGAAAGGAATTAAACCTAGCACAGGCTCATGTATTAACGCTTTGTGAGTGCCATTGCATGTGCTGGTAAGACTGACAGACCTCAACAATGGATCTCTACCACCTTCTAAAAAGGCAGAACCTTCCCTTTTATCTCCAGACTGATCCTGACCAGTTTGTTGCAAGTAGCTACTGCTTGAATTTCAAATACTGAGTGCTGGTATCTGTGATTGGTCCCGCAGTGTAAATCACATGCTAATGTTTCTCTGTCTTTACTGGATGACAATAAACATAATAATCAGGAAGAGGCCTTGAAGAAGCCACTGTGGCTTTAAATCTCGCAGGGAGCAGCAGCAGTTTCGGGAGAAGCGACTGATAAAGCGGATTAGGGAGTTCTAGAAAATTTTAAGCCAGTTCCTTTCTGGCCCACACAGGCTCTGCCCAAGGCGTCATTCCTAGGAAAATTAGGCTGCTGTGAAATTTATTGCCAGGGTGCAGAATTTACATTTCAATTTCTCCTCTCACAGCTTGGGCTGCGGTTAGATCCCCTCTGCCTGCCTCCCCTGCTGCTGCACCCTGCACCCCTCACCCTGGCACAGGCCCTGGCGCCCTGCATCCCCCATACCCTTTGCAGGGGCTAGAGACAACGGCAAAGCCCTTTTCCAAATGCTTGAGGAAAGCAAGGCTGGCTGAGAGGCATTGCAGAGGATGGCTGCTGTTGTTTTTCATGATGTTGCTGCCCTCATGGCCAAGTAAGGGCTTATTTTCTCACCCCTACAGAAATTCAGTGGGGTTGAACATGTGCATTGTCAATAAACTGCTCTCAGGAATTACCTGCGAAGAGGGAGTCACAAACCAAGGCAGGTGATGACAGTCTCTAGATTTGTGGGAAAGGACCCATAATCCTCTTTCAAGTGTCTGTGGGGCTCTGCTGGGCTCCACAGTCAAGTATGGCCCAGCAGAGTACCAAAATGCTTCCATCCTGTGGGGAGGCACAGGGGCACAGCAAGTCCTGAAGGCATTGTCTGAGGAACTCAAGAGGAGGAAAAAGAAAAGGAGATAGAACACTTGGAGGGAGAAGAATAGAAATAGTGAGAAGTGGCAGAGTGCAAAATAATAAGATTGCTGCAGATAAATGAATTCTGGAGAGTATTTGGCTGAACTTCTTAACAGGGTGCTCGCTGCCCCTTTGTGCTCTGCGTTATTCTCCCTGTCAAAGAGGTCACTAGCAGGAAGGTTTGCAGAAATGATGATCATTATCTGGATATTCATAAATATCCAGTGCACTATCAATCACAGGACAGAAACAGGCTGTATCACCCCTGGGTCTGAACGGAATTAGCCAAGAAAGCTTGAAATTAGCAATGTGTACCTTTGTGACAAAGCCTAAGTCCTAATACTGATGTCATGACTAGCTGAAATTACGTCTAAATTAAAGAAAAAAAAAAGCCCAACATCCTCAGAGGTGTTTTGCAACTGTAAATGAGGCATAATTGTATCACCTAGGAACTATGATAAACTGTTATTAGCATTTGAGCTGCCTTTCCAGTAGAAATCCAGGAGGGCTTTTTACCCTGGATTAAGGGTCCCTCCTGACACTTGAATAGGAAGTGCATATGGAAATGGAGTTGTCCAGGGTGTCACCACCTTGAGGTGAAGGATAGCCCGAGGTGCAAGGGTGGAGAATAAATGTTACTGCAAGAAAAGCTGCTGAATTTCCTTTTGAGAGACTGATAATCCCACAGGCTTCTGCAGAAGCAGCTTTTGATTATCATTGCTGATGATATTAGAAGACATCTCTGGAGTCTGTCCTTTAAAAAATGTTTCCCCAGTGCTACTTGAAAACATATGGGTTGGGAACTGAAGTGAAAAACGGATGTTTTACTAACTCTCTTGGCATGATGGAGGCTTAGAAAATGATGTGCCTGATACTGGGGATGCATTTTTAACAGTAAATGAAACCAGACCGCATAAAATTTCAAAATACTAGACTGATAAATGTAGATGAGAAAAGAAGTTGGAACAAGAAAGAGGGACTGGTTAAAGGACCAAATGAGAAAAGATGGATCAGACCTAGAGTTGGGGTGAATTGGAGCAGCTCCACTAGCTTTAGTGGGTCTATTCTGAGCTGCATGAACTCATAGAAGATCTAGACATATACTAGCAGTTTGTATACAGGGTTGGAGCAAAACAGGTAATTTTCAAGTGCAGCAACATCCTGAGTGCTTTATCAAATAATAGGGTGGGCAAGCAATTTGGAAGATAGCAAATCTGAGGGGGAAAGAGCAGAGAGATGGAGTCAGTGCCAGTGCATTTTGCTAACTCCAGTTACTGCCCCAGCAACGCCTGGCTTCAAAGGAGGCACATCCACGTGGGTTCCCGAAAGGAATCCCAAAAAGGGAAGGAAGAGGAAAGAGGAAGGCTCCATGTCCTAGCTGACCAGGCTTTTTCAGTTTAGTATCTTGGGAAACAGGCCTATAGTTAAGTTATTTAAAACAGAACATAACACCTGGAGAGAAGTTCATGCTCTCGTTCCAGTGGCTCTTCTCCGGACAACATAAATTTCTTTCCAAACAACATGCACTAACCTCCAGAAGATGTTTTATACCAGGACAGATGTGCTCTGTGCTTGAGTTGGATTAGGTTGCTTTTTCTGGTTTAGCGGGGTATTTTTAAAAATTAAATTAAAAAGCATTACTCTGATACTGCTTCAGTGGATATATTAGGCAAACTGCTGGCCTTAAACAAGGTGGAAAACGTCACCCCTCCAGCTCCACGACCTGTGAAAAAATTAATATACTTTGATTGCTGCAGAAGAGCTTTTGAGAAAAAAACAACTTCGGCAAAGTGTAGAATCTCTTGACTGGTCATGTGGCTTTGAGCTCCCCGAGCAATTACTAATTTTATAAATTTACTGAATTCAAAACAGTAAATTTTTACTGAAGTAAAAAAGGTAAATTTTACTGAAGTAAAAAAAGTAATTTTATAAATTTACTGAAGTAAAAAACATCCCCTTTCAGTGCCTTTCCCCTCTGCTTCTTTGTCTCTTTTAGTCATCACACACATACCTACAGGAAGAGTCAGACAACCAGCAGATTTTTTGCCAGACAGGTGTTACAAAATTCTTGGTGAACTTCAGGAGATTTTGGTGTGCACTTAAGAAAAAAGTAAGCTCTGCTGAGGATGGCATCCTTCTGCACCAGTACAGGCAAGCCCTCAATCAGCTCCTTTTCTGTAAATACGTCAGATATTTTGACCCTTGGGAAAGATTTTTTTAAATGGCAGAACTTATATTTTTGCTGTGTGGTGGCTACAGTGTCTGTTGAAGCAGTAAGGTTCTGCAGCATCCTAAAGAAATGTTAGATCCTAAAGACAGCTTTCATCCTTAGCCACAATCAGTTGACATAATCTATTTTTCAATTTTCCCGGGCCCTCTTTACACTCTCTAGCTAGTAGCTTAACCTCTTTTCCAAAAACCAACATAGCTAAAAACCAGTTAATATCACTCTGAGTTCTTATAGAAATCAGAATAAGTTTCGCATTTGTCTACACAAAGAAGTTTTATTTCAGTGACTTGAGGTGCTAGGGTTTTTTCCGGATATGACTCAAGCCATGATTTCCCATTGAAATAAGCTTTTATCCTTTTTCCAAGAGATAGATTGTGTTATGAGAAAATTCAAATGATTTTATTCTAGAAGCTGTCTAATTAAATTGAACAATAAAAATTGTTATCCTTTATGACCGCCAAGCAATTAAGTGACCTGGTGATAGGGAATTAAGCTAGTCTTCTTCCTTTGAAATGACAGCTGAAATAGCAGAGGCGATGTTCTTTGTCTACTGTGTGCGTGCTGGAGAGGAGGCAGAGGGGGAAGGACAGAAATGGAATAATACACAGTCAGAAAAATCCTACCCCTGTTACAACTGCTGAATTGTTTCCCATTAACTTTCCTATGGGCAGAATTTTCCTCATTGTGTCCCATCTTCCAGGATAGCCTAATAAACAAACAAACAAGAATAAGACCCAAAAAACCACCTTGCTTCTACTACAATTTATATTATTCCCCAAACTGTTAATCTTAAAAAGCTCATTGAGTATATTGTGCTGCGTTTCTCTTTCTTTGACACCACTCAGTGTAAATGACAATATAGCAGGAAAAGTGCATGCTAGCTCATTGAAGGTGTGTGCCAGTGAACTCGTAACAAAGTGGGGAGTGGACTGGGGACACTGGGTTTAAAACCAGAAGCATCTAAAGTGCCAGAGCTGTGGCAAATTCACCAGCGTTACAGACCACAGCCTCTCCATCAAAGACAGGAGATACACCCTCGGGGCCTGGCTACAATGTGGCTGCATAGAAAGTTTTCCCTTTTGCATCACTACAGTTATCTTGATTATAGGAACTTAATTCAATTGGCACGCAGTTGCTTTCATTCAGTGATAAAAGCATCCAAGGTGACACAATCCAAGATGAAAAAGGGACATGCACAGGGAAACTAGTGATTCTGTTTGGGACATTTTACTGGCATAACTATTTTCTTAGAAAAATCGTGCCCCATCTAATGCTTCTTCCAGGTCACCCAATCTTTGGGTGGCTCTTGATTATACAGCACTGTGTGATAGGACCATTGTGTATTGAGCATCAGTGAGTGCTTGCCTAGCTTATAAAAGTATATACAAAAATCAATTCTATACAAATTATCTCAATAAATTGGCTGAAAGCCTGTAAGACAGTAACAAATGGATTTAAAAAATGGATCTCTTTTGGTGTCACTTACCAGTTAGAGTAAGCTATTTGTCACAAGACATCTCATTGTATGGATGAACGGTGGGTTTGTTTCCTTCTCCCCAAGCTGCCCTAACTGTGATATTCGACTGGACGCCCTTTGGAAAGGAAAAAAGTCACTATCAACTGCCCCTCGTTATATAGCAGAGTCCACCTGGAACAAAGTTTCTGTTAGCCTGCATAAATTTGGTCTAACTATTAATTACTGTAATTAATTAACTTTTATGAGTGGAAAAATATGAAAACAAGCTAAAGAACAAGACAGTTTCATGCCAAAGATGTTTCTACAGCAGCCAAATAGTGTGCTTTGACACTACAGTTGTAAAAGTTCCTGGATTTGTAGTTTTCCTTGTTGATGGTGGCATTAATAATTTCCAACAGTGACAGATTTCAGAATGTCAAAAGAATTAGGGCTGTAGTGTCAGAAAATAGGAACATAAGCCACGCAGCGCAAACGCAGAGCTTTTTTAATGTGTTTAGATTTTAAATCCTTTTAAGGGATAGCATTGCAGGCTTCAAGTGCCCTAGCAAATCATTAATGATAATATGAAATCCCAGCAGAATTATAGCAGCTATTTCACCATGAACTTGGCCATCCAACCATGTAAAAAGAGTCCTTTCCACCTCTGAGTCATTACTCATTATAAAAAAAGCCCATCATCTTTCCACCAATCTAGCAGGGTAGCTGGAGAGACTAAAACTAGAAGAGTGACCCATACTGGCTGTATATCTTAACAAAAGGAAAGACCGGACAAATTCACACAAGAAAAATTCTACAAGTACTATTAAATGTCTCAAGAAGCTGGGGAGGTGCAAGTAGCTTCGATCTGGAAAAGTCCTTGGAGGGAGAATCTCTTGTGCTTGTCCTATTCTCCTGCGTGTTTCATAGGCACCCACTGTTGGCTGCTCTCAGCTTCTTCTGGACTTGTGCTCAAGACAGCAGCTGTGGGGGAAACTTGTAATTACTGGTCTATTATTAGATACTGCAATTTTGCCAGAAGGCCAAAAGTTGCAATAAATCAGCTTTAGTACTATCTGTTGACTCCAAACATGGAAAAGGGCCATGAATTCAGTAGAGGGACAGATAATGTAGTTATATGAGAATACATTATTATCCAAAGTGTTGCCTATTGACAGTTTAATTTTTATTGCATGGCAAAGGTTAACGCCTTTAGGTAGTTCAAAGGATGCAAAGGGTAAAAAATTACCAAGAATTCCTCTATTCAGCACAGATAAGAAGCTATCAGAAAAGACAGTCGGCATGGTGTTAGTACCTTCTGATCTAGATGATAGATTTAATTTGGCAAAGATTTGGCTGTCATTAATGGTGGACAGACACTGAGGGCTGGAAAAAGGTGCCAGCTTATTATTCTGCAGCTGAAATGAAGTTCTTGGTAGCAAGATTCATGGGTCTCAGATTCCTACTGGAAACTGAGCTGTGATTCATTTTGGGAAACTGCGAGAATATTTTTATTTCAGGTTATTTTACTGTTTTACCTAGAAATAATCCACCCAGACTTCCTCTTTTCAATTAAAAAGGGGGAGAAAATTGAATGAAAATAGCAATCCAGATGGAGAAAAAAAAAAAAAGGGACATTCTTCCACAGCTTTTTCTTACAGGCATGGATTGCTTTTATGGGCATCAGACTTGACAGTGTATGCTGGATCCTTCAGGACAGTTTAATCTCAGAGGGGATTGCACCTACCCATTTAGTGATGTTTAAGTGAGCAAACTATTTCACTAGTGCTGCAGTACATTTGCTTTTGATTGGTCTCCAGGCTTAATTAAAGCACTTTTGAGTATGTTTTAGACCACCTTCATGTTCTAGATCCTCGATAATCTGGGTGTCTGCCACATGATGGGAAAAGAGGAAAAGATGCACCACACCAGACAAAGAGTTCCAGTACTGTGAGTTTTCAGATAACGGTGCTCTGTCATTTTGGCCCTGAAATTTTATTCTGACTAGGCTGATGATCTATCATGTCATTATATTATCTCACATTATATCACCTCATCACTGCTTTGTGTTTTATTCTTCATAAGGTTCAGCGGTATCCCATCACAGCCCATTCCCCAGCTCAGTTCTGCACTCTGCAGAAGAGTGTTTAAAGTCCACCACCATTTAAATATATTGAATTTTCCTCTTGTGGGATGAGAAGTAGTGGCTAGAAATGTCCAGCTGACCTTCTGTTTTGCCTCTCACTTCTCATCTAATTCATTTTCTGCATTGGTCTGACAGAGCCGGAGATAGTGGCACTTCAGGCCACATTGCAAGACCCATCTATTATTGTCTTTTACCAAAGAGGCTGATTTGAAGGGGCCTGAAGTTTTGTGAGGCCTCAGAAGTGTTGAATTGACTTTTCTGTCACTTGTGCTGCATTTTATTTTCCGTGGGTTACAGCACTGATGGAAATATCCTTATAGTCTATGATAGGCAGATTCTATAAATAGCATGTTTAAGAAATTGAAATGTTTTAAAAAAATAAGAATCATTCAAAAGTTTTTAAAAAACAGACAATATATGTAATAACCAAAAAACCCTACTGCAGTTTTATTTTTGGCAAAAGATATGTAGTAAGAAGGGAAACTATGCAGTTTAATTTTCTCCTTGGTATTAGTCCTCACAGTATTTGCTAGTAATGGCAACATTATAATTTGTAGAATTAATTAATGATCTGGCATCTGATTTTGATTCATTAATGCTTAAGCCAGCTAAGTCTCAATTATCCTCTGGACTATTTATTCCTTAACAAGCTTTTAGCTAATGTGATTTTAAAAATATGAAAATAGGTTTTAACTTGCCTTTAAGATGTAGCAGTATTTTAGCACTCCTCTATAAAATAAAGGAACCTTCATATTTATTATTCTATTATGGTTACATTCAAAATTAGACTAGGGAATTTGCAATGTATTCACTAAATATATATTATATTTATATGTACCTGGAACCTGACTTCAATTTAGTCTTGATTAAAAAATGTACTGAATTGGAAA
>VYZQ01026254.1:0-12018 GCA_013400655.1 Mystacornis crossleyi | reverse complement strand
AAGGGGGGGGGGGGGAAAGAATTTGATTAGAGGCATTTTGGCCAACATTTAGAATGGAACACACAGTGCTGTTCTTCTGTTTCTGCCCTTTGCTCAGTTACCCACAAGACCCAAGCCACATTCATGCAATTTGCTCAGCCCACAGCCTGAAATCAATGAGGACTATGCAAGGAGAGAGCACCTGCCACGGGCTGTTACTGTTTTTATTTATTTTCTGTACTATTAGACCACACAGGAACCCCAACAACAAATATTGTCTGGAGCACTGTGTAAACATCGACCAAAATGATGGCCCTGTCCCAAAGTGGTTACAAACTAAACAGAGGACAAGAGACCACATATGGATACAAACAGTCAGAGGGAGAATAAAGCAAATGAATGCTCAGTGACAGCAGTATTACCTCACTAGCAGTCTAAGGGCTGTCAAATCTTTCAGAGACCTCATGGCAAAGGAGAGCTTTAAGGAGATCCTAGAGAGCTACCAACATAAATCTGAGAGTGTTTATGTAGGGTATCCTCTGAGTATGACAGATACCACAGAGAAGGAAACGAGAATGGGCTTGCTTGGAGATGAACACAGGATGGTAAATCTGAACAAAAGGTGACGAACCATTTTAAGGTTTTAACAGCACTTAAACATCACAGTTGTCTTAATTTCTGACTGTCTTTAATAGTCACCCCCTTTTTTGCTCCTGACCAATAGTATTCACCCACATCCTCCTCCAAAAAGGAATGTAAAAACTAAGCATGGCAGAGCTTGAAGTCTGCTCAGGCAGGGTGGTTATTGCAGCTGCTCTGTTCCCTGTTCCTGCCTCCTGACAATAAGAGATGATAGGCAGGGTCCCAGGGGACCTTGGAAATGAAGACAGGCAGCTTATGTTGATGTGAGATAGGGGAGGGGGGAGGTAGCACAGTGATGCCAAGAGAGAAATGACACGTTCAAAGAGACAGGCCAGGGAAATGATCTTTGAAGCAAGAGCAGCCACATGCAGTATGATTAGGGCAAAGGCAAGCCTGCATGTGTTAAGGCCAGAGAAAAGGAAGTTGCAGCAACTTAGCTGTTAAATAATGTGAACTTAAGCAAGAATTTTAGCTGCATGAAGAGTGAGAAAGATGCATCTTAAAAGCTAGAAGATTTAGCAATTGGAGGTGGGGTGGTATAAGCAGCTGAAAGGCTTTACCTATATGTAAGAGAGGTCAGAGTCGATGCTCCCACACAGCCGTGAGTGACAGACAGCATGGCATGCTGTGCACAAGCTCAACAAGTGCAAGGAATGGTAGCAAGCACGAAGTCGAGGCGTTTCCTCCCTCTCACCTCCCGTTCCACTCTTTTCTCTGCAGCTATTAAATACAGACTACTACAGAGCAGATGCCTAGGATAAGCCAACAATTCAGCAAATATTTTCAGTCCCATCAATAATTCTTTTCTCGTGTGGTCTAGATCCTGTTCAATATACCCATGAGGTTGTGTCTCTCATCTAACTCAGAAAAAATATGACTCCTTTCCTCCCTGCTCAGTAATAAACTGCACAGACCCTGTGCAGTTTCCTGCTGTATTCTTGGAATAAGATTACCAGCAAGATTAAGGCCTCTGGTTGTGAGAAGGGAGATTTCACAGGATTAAATGTTATCCAGTCTACTTCTGAAACAGAGGATAAAATTCAGGAAAGGACTATGAATTATATTACTGAAAATATCACAGACCATGGTGGTGGTAAAAGGGATAAAGAAAGATCGAAAATTTAAATTATATTCAGAAATAAAAAGAAACAGGGAAAAGTACTGCAGGGCCTACAGTTGTCATCTGTTGCCAGAAGAGGGCACTCCTGGCTTTTTTTTTTTTTTTAAATGACTTGAGAGATTTAAATCAAGATTTCCCTTGGTAGCATTTCCCAGGCATAAATCAAGCACAAATGAATAACCTTTGATTTATCATTCCTAATGGAGATGTACATCATATTGGCGCGTCATCACATTTCAACACTGGCCATTATGATGCCAATCATATAGTAATTTTCGTCCGTGTCATAATCAGTGATGAAGATGTACGTTTCCATTCAGTACAATTAGATTTTCATGTTTCTTAATGGTAGCTGAGGGCATTAGGCAGAATACCTGCTTTTGCTGTCTCTAACTCTTTTGTGCCCATATTTTCCTGAAATTGTATCCAAACCATTACCCCATCACCACTCTGGTTAAAAGACACCCCTACTCATATGGGAAAAGGTGAGAAAGATTTAAACTATTATTCTAAGCTGCAGAGGAACAGGCATTAAAATCCTGGGCAAATACATGGCATTGCAAAATACCTGGCCTTAATTATTTGAAAACTTCTTGGTATAGTCCATGACATCAGCTTGGGCTTGTCGCTAGCGACCTAATCTAGACCCCAAACCACCCCGAAGGTGTTCGGCTGGGCCTGATGTCCAGCTGGCCAAGTCCAGTGATATTGTTAGGAATAACCACCCTGGGAAAACCCAAGCTACAGCTGTTGGCACTGAAACTCTTCTCCGAGCAGAGGCATTCTACTAATTGGTTGGATGAAGAGATAGATGGATGGATAAGATGTGTTACCGTCATTTAGAACAACTCCTGGCTCTCTTGTTCAGAGCCATTGGATGAAGGGTTTGTACAACAAAAGAGAAACAGAAGTCACAGCATTTTCAAAAGCGCCTAAGCCTGTCTGAAAAATCCCATCCTGAATCTAACAGTGGATATTTTGCCGGTCAAACATTTTCCTAAAAGGATGCCTTAGTTTTCTGTCGCCTACGCTCTCTGCCCAGATGCAGAGGGGTGACGCTTGATCGCGGGGCAGACCGATGCGCTGGGGCTGAGGACGGGGAAACTGCGCGGCATCGCTCCAGCCTTGTCACTACACCCGGACATTTCCAGGCTCGCCAAGTGAGCAAGCACAGCACAGCCCACGAGAAGGACGCCCGTGCCTCAGAGCCAGGCGCTCCCGGCGCCCTAGCGCGGAGCCTGGGCGGGATGTGGCACCGAGGCCCGCCGGCGGCCGCGGAGCGCTCGGATCAGCAGCATCTCCAGGGCGAGCTCCAGTGTCACTTGCCGCCGCCTCCTGCTCCAGGCTGCGAGCGCAGGGGCCCCGCTCCCAGGCACAGCCCGGGAGCGCCGAATGGAGCTCCCGGGAGAAGATGGCTTCGGCGGGTTGCAGGGGCACTGCGGCAGGGGATGAGCGCTCCCGGCGGCGCCGCCGGCAGGGGCAGGGATGAGGCGCCTCGGAGACGACCCCGCCCGCGGGAGCGCCGTGCCGATGCCGGAGACGCGCCTCCCCCGCCCCTCGCACCGCCTTGTCCCTACCATCGGCAGCGCCCCGCTTCCCCCCCGGCCCGCCCGCGGGGGCGTTCACGGCCGCCGGAGCTGCTCCGGGCGAAGTGATGAGCGCCGGGAGCGAGGGATGAGCGCCAGCAGCAGGGGGATGAGCGCCGGGAGCGAGGGATGAGTGCCGGGGACCGAGGGATGAGCGGCGGGAGCGGGGGATGAGCGCCGGGAGCGGGGGCGGCGCGGGGCCTGGCCGGGCCGGTGCGGCCTCTAGCGGCCATGGCCGGGAGAGCGGCGGGGCCTGCCCGCGGAGCCCTCAGCAGGGAGAAGCTGAGGAGCCGCCAGGGTCGGGCACACAGACACACCCGCAGCGCCGAATCGCAACTTCTCATTTCTCCTCCGAGTGAAAGCCCTGCCGCTGGCCCTCTAGCGCTAAGCTCTCGCTATATACCAACAGGAATTCTGTGACAATCCTGACCTTGTACCTGGCTGAACATGAGCCAGTACGTGCCCAGATGGCCAAATCTGATGAGAAGCGGCAGATGAGAGCTGTTTATCCTGAACAAAAGGAAGCTCCGGGGAGAACTTATCACTCGCTACAACTACCGGAAAAGAGGTTGTAGCCAGGTGGAACTCGGCCTCTTCTAAGTAACAAGTAACAAGACAGGATAAGAGGACATAACCGAAAATTACACCAGGGGAGTTTTATGTTGGATATTAGAAACATTTTCCTCCCCAAAAGGGTAGTCCAGGACTGAAAAAGGATGCTTAGGGAAGTGGTAGAATTACAATCCCTGGAAACATTCAAAAAACGTGTAAGTGTGGTGCTTAGGGAGATGTTTCTATGGTGGACTTGGCAGTGTTAGGTTAATAGCTGTAATCAATGGACTTGGAGGTCTTCTCTAGCCTTAATGATTCTATGATTGGGTTGTCTCATCGCCCTTATATGTAAGACAACTTCTTTCTCATAAAGTTTAAGGGCAAATAATTTTCTGGGATCAGAAAACTGGCCAAAAAAAGGATCTCACCTTTACATGGGAGCTGTGGGAAGACCAAGCAGCACCAAAGACAGTCCTTGCCCACGAGGGTAACTCACTGTTGCCAGGAGGCACCTACAGCACACTGGCACTCTGAGGGCACCAAGCCTTTGTGCTGATAACAACAATGTTTTAAACATAGAAAACCTGAATTCCTGTCGAGGAAACCAGTTTGCATCTTAGCAAAACAAAATGTGAGTTTCCTGCTTGGTATGGGAAAAGTTCCCAATTAAGTTGCTGTCCGGCAAACCTGGGGGTTTTATCTAGGTACAAAGTCAGAGAACTTCTTCCTTCCCAGGTATAGCAGAACTAAGCTGTAAACCCACGTTGAATTGAAAAGTTACTGGTTTGTGCGTGGATTTAAATTGCTGGTTTTAAATGTATCTGTTGATGTGATGCGATATGGTTTTTAAATGTATGTATTGACATGATGAACATCTTGACCTTTTCTACCTCTCTGTCCACAAGCTGTGGTGGTTTGTAGCCTGCCCTCACAGCAGACCAGCCCAGGCACCCCAGCTGTAAATCCACTTACCTCAGCTGCATGGCCTCGAGAATTGATGTGGCACTTCTAATTGCCCATGTGCTGTGACTGGCTGCAGAGTCACATTTGACCTGTTTGTGAATGAAAGAAGCTTTATTTAGTGAATTTGAAAATGTGCTCCATTTCAAACTGAATCAAGGCAATGTCTGAAAGTTCTGACGGCAATCCCATTTTGTCTTCTAATAAAAAATGTTCTACAAAACCAGCATGCCTTATGATGGTAAATATGAACCAGAAAATGTACTCCATAATCAGAAACTCAGTCCTCATTGAGGATGACTTGGGCAAATAATCACTGTAAGATAAAGCTTGGGAAGAAATAAAAAGTACCTTTCTTTCAAAGAACAGAGAGCAAATGAAAATTAATGCTGCCTACATAAGGCCATGTTGGTTCCTGTTTTGAAGATGGAACCCTTTTCCACCTATATGGGGGTGAGTTAGGGACAACTCCACTGAAATTAGTAGTCACAATAGTGCAGAAGCAGGCTGAGGGAAAAATGAGGTTCTTTAAATGCCTACTTGATAGAAAATGTGTTACTAATGGATGGCAGTAGCTGCAAATGTCACTCTCAGCTTCCTATTTTCACTTTCAAATTTGTCAGTAGTGTCCTGATTAAAATTGTACAGTTCTGTAGCTGAGGTTCGGATTAAGTTAAAATTATTAGGATTAGAAATGGTGCAAAACCAGAACCTCAGATCTGATCCTCTTTGAATTTCTATAGAAAGGAGTTTGGATTTAAATCCCCAGATGTGAACCTGCTTGCATGTTTAATTCTGGGTCAGTAGGAGTCTAAATTCCTCATCTGGTTTTGTGTGGGTGTAATCCTGCAGGAGCATTTGTTTGTGGGATTTTGTGGGTTTTATGAATGAAAGTGAGAGAAAGGAGGCATTCATGACTGGTGATGAGACTAGTTTCCTATTCAAAGAGTATGAGGAAATAAAAGACAGTTACTACACTAGTTTTTATAAATTGTTAATACATTATAATAAATTATAATACATTTATAAAAAATTATATAAATACAAGACATGGGAGGAAAGGTGGAATAAAGAACATTTCTGTAAAGTCAGCACAATGGAACTTCAGTTTTGATTAGTTTTAGTCATTATTATAGCAAACACGATTAATATTGAAAATGGAAGTTAGAGTTTTGAGGGTCACCTGCTTTAGTTGTCACCATTCAAACCTAAACAAAATAGCTACATAAATGAATTTCAATTCTGTTACTTTACCTAAGTCCAGGATTTGGCCTACTATGGAATGATGGATTTAATTCAGCTGGAGAAGATAAAGAGCTCTTCCAGGCTCTTTCATTTGTTTACACTGGAAAAAGCATCTGGTCTGCAGTTACTGACCTAGGAGAAGTATTTTGGGCACAGAAGTATTACCTTGTGTAAGATACAGTTACTATGCTCAGTGTGTCAGCTGGTCCTAAATCACTAAACTCTTATTCAGCTTTTCCTTTGTGCATGTAGAATTGCGTTTTCACGAAATGAAGTTGGAGATTGCTTAGTCGGTACTGTAATTAATTTGTGTGATTCTGCAAGAACATCTCTGTTGTGTGGTGGGTAAAATTATTGTGCATTCTCATTTTCTTTTTCACAATTTTGGAAATGGCCATTTTCTCCTTGGTGGGCTAAAGCACATCTAGAACCATTCCTTTCCCTCACTACATCTCCCATCACTGACTAAAAACATTGCCATTATCCTGGAGCAGGAGGAATATTGGGTTGGATCAGCCATTTCACTGCCTGTGTGTGTCTGTGAGATAAGGACACAGTATTCAGTCTTTGAAAAGATGTTCTTCCAAGCAGCTTCTGTCTGTGTCTCTGTGCCTTTCATTTATTAACTTTCACATGTGACACATATGTCTAAAAGCCAATATGCTCTATTAGGGCTCAATCCCACACCACTGACGTCAGTGAGAGTTTTATCAATTACTTTAATGAGCATCAGATTAGGCCTTTGTGATTACACGAAGAAGCAATTATTGGATTTTTCTATGAACCTACATTAAACCCTCCTTGCAAATGTGACTTGCAGGGTGGGCATCAGAGAAAACACTGCTTTTCCATTTCAGTTTAAGCTCTACTTCAGTACTAAGCATATATTATTTAGGTTTGAAATACAGTGCATTGGCAGAAATAGACACATTTTGCCCTCTACTCCATCTCCCAGTAAAAAGGCACTGCATGGTTTAATCTCTTCCTAGGCGTGTCCTGCTTAAGGACCCAGTATTTTCACAGTCCCTATATTAAAAGACTTCTAGCATCTTGCAGAGTGAAACACTGCCCCCAGTGTATTTTGACAGATGATCTTTACATAATTCCACTGTCAAACAAGCAAGCAAGCAAACCATTAAAAAAAACAAACAACAAAACAAAAAACCAAAACCAAAAATGAACCAAATCTAAGCTAGAAAAAAGCCCGAGCCTGTGATTTATTTGTCTTGGTTTTATTCACAGTCTTGCAAGTATGCCAGCTGCAATGTAATGACCTGGCCTACATATTGCACAACACAATGCTGCAGATCTTTTTATTCTCCTTCTGTTCCTAATCATTATTTATTATCTGAAATTATTATCAATCACTTCTTGTACAACTCCAAAGAGAGCAAGCATATCCTCCAATCCTCATGATCTTTTATATCTGAAGTTCCAAGAGTGCCTAACTTCATTTTAACTTTCTGAAAATCATTAATCCACAGTGCAGGTGAATATAATTTTCTTGTAACTATGGTGTCTGCACCAGTAATTTATGCTTAAAATAAGAAACACCCAAAGTGAATGGCTGCCTCTCAGGCACGACTTGTGATGGAGTTGATGCAAAGCTAATGTTTTATCCTTTACTTCACCATAAATTCACCCTGGCATTTTGCTATGTTCTTGCACATCCACATAAAAAGATGGTTACAATAATTATTACTTTTGTCTTGTCTTTGGAAGTATTCTGAAGAAGATAGATAGAAGCTGCATCATGTTCTGTCTTGGAATAAAAGTTTACAGTGTTATTATGCTGGAGTTATTGGAACTGAACCTTCCTGGGGCAGGTTATTTTTTATTTATTGGCATGATAAGAAAATATTATTTCTAAGTTATAAAAATCACTAAAAGATGCAGTAACAGAATCTTACTGTATGACTCATACAAACTAGAATTAGTGTTGTGTTCATCCTGGCAAAGTGTTTCCTAGAGCAGCCATTCTGTGCTTGTGCAGGAACATATAGATCTTATTTGAAGCTGAGGAAACATTAAATAAAAAGGGCTTTATATTCTGGGTCATTAGGATTCAGTGTAAAGCTCCAAAGTAATCTCATGAAAGTAGTGGTATGATCTAGGGGAGAGACACTGGCTTAGGAATCAGGCAGCTTGTGTTTCATTCCTAGCTATCTGTCTTGCTTGATAGTTCTGGCCTCTTCATCTCAGCTCTTAGTAATGCCATTTTTCACTTGTTGTCTGTCTTCACCATTTAAACTGTAAAATTGTTGTGACTGGCATTATTCTTTAGTGGGTACTTTTAAGGCGCTCACTGCAGTGAAGCTCTGTGGAGTAGATCTGGCATTTTTAGATCTGTTCTACCATAAAAATAGAAGAGTCTCCTCTTTAACTGGACTAAAGGAACAACAGGACAATGTCAGAAAAATACAGGAAGGAATCTCATACCCAAACTTCTGATACAAATCTTAAATAGAACAAAGTTTTCTTTATTAAACTACATGGTTCAAATAGAGGAATTAGACAGAAATTATTCATGAAGTGAATGAAGCCAATTTATCATAGCTCAGAATATCCATAAGTGTATTTGTGCTTTTCTCTAGCTGCTGACATATGTTACCTAGATTTACACCAGTCATTCATCTTTGGGTTAATGACAAACAAGCCCAAATAATTTGGTTTGGCTGCAAGAGATCAGATAGGATTCCTGATACCACCTCAGTTCTTTTCTCCAGCAAGCCAATCAACCCCTCTGGTGTCAGTATGTTGTCCTTCAAAAACAAAATCTGGTGCCCTGAAACACCTCAAGTTGCAATTGAAGAATTGCTTTTGTATTTTTTTCCTAAAGTAGTTTCAAGTAGCAAATAGTTTTGATCATATGCAAAAATGAGACAGAAATGTAGCTGAAGGTGATTGACTTGAGATTGTAACTATTCAAATGAAAGCTTTCTTCATTGTTTTGATACCTCTAGATTTAAGTTGACTATTTCACAAAATGTTGGCTGAAGAACTTTTTTTTGGACAAACAAATAGAGTTATTTGTGTCCTACTGTGCATTAACCTTAATGATTTCTTCTTCCTTCTCTTTAATTTTCAACTTTTTGTTTATTTGTTTGTTTTCTTTTTTCCTTTGATTATCTCAGGTTGTTTTTATTTTGTTATTCTTGCAAATTCCCTCATCACATCTATTTGTGCATTTATAAATTTTAGCAATAATCTCTGGTCTTAAGACATCATTGTTTTCCAGAAGGAAGGCTAGCTCTACTTGTGCTTTTAGCTACTTTGTGCTGTTCGGCTGATGTAAACCGTCTATAAAGCCATCTTAATCAGTTAAGCCTGATTTGTGATAATGAGAACTTGGCCTCTATGCTTCTTTTCTTGTTTCCCTTCTTTCTTAGTATTCTTTTTTCTGTTCTTCCTGAGAAGATTCCCTTATTCTTCTATAAAATGCAGCCAAGTGATTAAGAGTATTCATGAGTTGGAAATAATTTCTACAGTTAATCAATAATGTATTCAATTAATATTTCTCTTCATTACTCAAACAGCCCAATTACTACTGTATTCTTTTCCCTCAGGTTCTCTTGTCATATTCCACAAACGATTTTCTTACTTTCTTTCACAACAATCTTCCTACTCTTTAAAACCACTAATGTAAAAGCAAAACCTATCACAATAATCACAATCAGAGCAAGTCAATATAGATACTCGATTTGCCAAATTAACAACTGATTTCTTACTCTTTGCAGTATAAAAATACTTAGGCCGGAAATCTTTGCTTCCTATTTAAAAGCCAGTGCTAGCAAAATCCAGATCTTCAGAGCCTGAAGAGCTCAGACAAAATCTTGAAAGTGCCTGAACTTGGTCTCAGATTTTTTTCTTCTTCAAAATGCTGTCAGGGTTCAGAATAATTATACAGACACTGATGACAGTAAAAGCCTAATGGATTGAATACATAACTGAGAGAAGGCAACATGGGCTTCTAGCTCTGCTCCACTGTGTGTTTTTTATATTAGATTTCCAGCAGAGCAAGGAAAGCCAAATCTTTCTTCAGCCAAGAACTCCAACTTTTCATTATATCATAACTCTTGCTCTACATTTATACTCTGCCCATGAGAGGTAGAATACCTTCAAAAGGCATGTTAGAAATGGTTCTTTTCTAAACCCGGAAAAACACACCATCTTATAGGAGGAGTATTCCTGTGCAAACCATAGGATTCAGTGTATATCCAGCGAATCTAGCCTTAATTGTCTTAATTTTCAGTGGTATTTGATTTTGAGAACCACCAAGTTTAAAGAAGAAAGGACGCTAGCTCTAGACGATTCTGTGGGTATAGGAACATTAAGAAGGTATCGCCTTCACAGACCATGAAGACTTACTGGTGTCTTTATCTTGGGACCAGCACAAATGAACATTAGTCGTTCCTGAATTACTACTTCAAGGATGTTTTCCTTAGTGGACAAGGTTGGATTCAGTAAAAATTTATTTCTCGGTGACTTTTTGAAAATGGGAATCTTTTCCATTGTGCACTGATAAATGTTCTTCTTTGTATGGATAACAGATGCCATTATAGGGACAAGGATTCTATCATATTCGTTGTTCTGCAACATCATCAGCTTTGATATCTTTTTCCAGACACAGTTTATCAGCCTCTTAATTCCAAGTCAGTGATCTATATCTGGAGCTATCTGTATGTTTCTTTTTATATTGTCTCTGATTTCTCATCTTGACTCGTAAAAATCACCATTACAATTTCTTTCATTATCCACTTATGCTGTGCAGCTTGCACACAAGATTTTGATGTACAGTGCAACCTTTCCTCATTTTTTTTCTCTTTTCCTTGCTGCACAGATTGCATCCATCAATATTAACATTTCAGGTCTCTGATTTATCTCATTACAATTCTACATTACCAGCTAAGTCATAATTTCCTTCCTGTAATGTCACTTTGAGCTCATTTCCTATACACTCTGCATGTGTATATAGACAATTATGGGGTTTATTGCTTCCTTCCCACTGGCCTTGGCTTTTCTCCTTTGTCTTCATCTTCCAGCATTCAATATTTATAGAAGGAGCTCTGCACTGAATTGTAACATCCCAGTGTAATATCACAGCTGCCAGAAATCGCATGGCAGCACTAGTGTCCTGTATTTTCTTGTTCTCAGGTAGATGTTTTTTAAATATGACCTGAACTGCACACCCTTTCCACAAGGCTCAGGATGTGGCCATGCTTCCAGTCCCACTGGAGTCATATACGTGAGTGAAAACTATGGCCCACTAGTAAAGGCTCACTCATTTTGCAAAGCAAGAACAAGGGGGTTTGCACTGGCTTTGCACTAAGAGTCTGTGAGAGGAAACTCCTCATAAACAGTGTCTTCCCAGTGGTTTGAAAGGAAATAGGTTGTGAGAAGGACTCCTTTTTCCCAGGACAGCAAACCTTTGTCTTTCACAAGTCACATGCACCACTGAGGCTTGCTATGAGAAAACTGCCCTCGGCACCCCGAGACGAGAAGGACAAATGTGGCCCAACACCAGCTGGAGGCAGTGCCTAAGGGAACGAGCAGCTCTCTCATGCCTGGAGGCCTGGCATATATGGACACACACAAGGGAGACCAGGTTATACTGGAGGACTTCATTTCTCTCCTACTTGGAGGCAGTTCCAACCATGCAGCTGGATAACACCCATGCGTCCGGGCTGCCCTGACAAGGATGGCCTTTTAAACCTTGGCTCTGTACTTTGTCTCAGTGCTCATATAAAACTTCGGGCCTTCACATAGTCCCTATCCTCAGCTGAATTGTCCCCCAAAACTTCACAGCCGTAGATCCACTGAATGAAAATAAAGGCTGGAAACTGTCCTGCAGACGTTCTCTTCAAAAAAAAGTTGAGGTGCTTGCATGTATTTCTTTGTCCACTTGAGGGCAACATTGGCTTAAAAAAAAAAAAA
>VYZQ01026253.1:1443-18938 GCA_013400655.1 Mystacornis crossleyi | reverse complement strand
AGTGTTTTTTTTGTTGTTGTGTGTTTTTTGTTTTGTTTTTTTTTTTTTTTTTTTTTTTTTTGTGGGGGGGGGGGGGGTGGGATGTTTGATGTTGGTACAGGTTTGTTTGTTTGTTTTTGTTAGTTATCTCAAAGTTTTCTCTTTTTTCTTGGCAGTATTTAACAGAAAGGAAAGGAGAGGGGCAGGGCAAATGAAATAAATATTCTCCTTCTGAGCCTCATGGATGCGATCTCCACATTTCAAATTGTATTAATTACTTTGTTTTTCCAGCGACTGGGCCTGGTCAACTGCCACTATCTCACCTAGAGAAAAGGAAAGTTAGTGCAAGGCACACAGTAATTCGTTTGGGAGCTTCCCTGGTGTACTGCATTCCCTTACTTGGGAGAGACTGCGAGTACAGAGAAAATCACGAACCTTTGATCAGAAAGGAGAAGAGCACAGTCATGATGAATAATATCCATGTAATCAAGAAACCGCACAGACACTGCTCCACCAAAAGGTCCAAGAAATCTATTAAGGACATTGTATTGTAGCATTTGAATCTCATCCTCAACCAGTCCCATGCTGTCGGCAAATGAAGGTGTGATGAACTCCAGCGTCCCCTGGTAACAAGGGTGTGTTTAAAGGCAGCTCCTGCTCAGCAGCTGGCGGCCTCTGCTGCCCTCTGCCTGGTGCCTCGGAGCAGCTGAAATATCAACACGGGATTATTTTGTGCTGTGGAGTTCCCGCTTGATCCATGCTGAATTAGCCAGCACGCTTCCTGACAGCTCTTGGTGTTCTGCTTAAGGACAGACAGCTTCCCTTAGCTGCAGAATCAGACCCAACAGACATGTCAGGACTAGATCCCTAAACATGGCAGACCCCCCAAACAGGGAGCTCCCGCAGAGCTGTGCCCAGTTCTGCCAGGACAGGCCAATGCCACAGTAGTGTCAGAGAGTGGCAAGCCTGGAATCCCATGTACCTCTGCCTGCAGGTCCCAAAATGGCCTGCACTTCTCTAGGATTTTAGTTGCTGTCTGCAAGTGCTGAAAGTACTGATATCCTCAATATTAGGGATGGGTGGTGACATTTGCCCCTTCCCAAAACTACCCTCAAGTAGGCTAAGAGGAGCTGCCTGTCTTACCTGAGAAACCAGAGTCACCCATAGCTTGTAGCTGTCAGCCCAACCCGCATTTACAAGGCAGAGCCGATGCTCATGTGACTGCACCACTGAAATAAGTACTTTTATACTGCTCAAAAAAGTTACTTCAAAAAGAATATCATATAAAACACTCCAATTGGGTTTTTTTAATTTTCTCTGTAATGCTCCTTAAAATGCAGCTTTGTAGAATACCATCATATCATCAGGTGACCACAGAATATATTCACGTTATTAACTCATCTCTAGTCTCATTTGCTGCATCTCATAAACTGTTCAGGGAAAGGGCTGCAATTTTGTAATTGTTATTCCTTTAACATTAGAATCTCACACTGCAGGACAGCAAATAAATAGTTCCTGGAGTGTTTGGCTAAAAATACCACAGACTGTGATTTCTTTGCAGATATTAGGAGGAGTTCATAAGCTTTTCCCTAAGCAAAAGATATCCCAAACTCAGCTGAAATATTACTTCAAATTAATACAGTTCACTGGGATTTTTTAGTCCAATGATTTCAATGGATTAACACAGTTTTAAATAACCTGTCTGAGAAATTCCTAATGAAAAGTTCCTGATTTTACCACTAAGTCTTTTATTCAAGAATATCCAAAGAAAATGTTTTAGGTCAGGACAGCAAACTTGAGTTTGAATTCTATAGCTTTTAGAGGCTTTTTAGTCACTGCAAAACTAAAATGTATCCTTCTGCTGAAGCTTACTGCTCTGTGGAAACCATAATGATCAAGAAAAAAAATCCCAGAGAAATTTCCCGGAGAAAACTATGACTCCAGGAAGAAAGGAAGGAGGGAATAATGTGAGATGCTGGAATAGGGTCTCTCTTACCTCTTCAGGTATGTGACGTGAAAACTACTAAGGAGAAGTATCCATATTATGGCACCTTCACACTTTCACAAAGGTAATAAATCCAAATAAAACAGTCCTGCATTTAAGTTTCTTTGAATTTAGACAAGTTTGGGAATACCTCTTTCTTACCTTGCTGCAGACATCAGTTTGGATCTCATGGCATAAAGAAATTAGGCCTTACCCAGGTCTGGTACTTTTATTAACTATCAAGGTCCTCGATTAAGTATTGAATAGGACCAGATACAGGACAGAATCCTATTCAGTATATGTTTCCAGTTTGACATGGTACTATTCATACACATTTCCTGACTTTTCCATGACATTTTATCAAGCTTCAGATACCCCACATTTCCAGAGTTCATGAGATAGTGTCAAAGCCACATTAAAGAGCAGTAAATTACATTAACAGCTTCTCTTCTGAAAACAGACCTGTAGCAATGTCATCAAACAGAACTAAGTAACTTTGACATTATTTGGTGAGCACTGACTCTGTTTTCCTCCCAGTGCTTACAATTTGATTATTTGCAGGATATTCTGAGAAGTGCAATCAGGCTGACTGATTTATAACACTGCAACTTCTCTT
This sequence comes from Mystacornis crossleyi, assembly GCA_013400655.1. Lineage (NCBI taxonomy): Eukaryota > Metazoa > Chordata > Aves > Passeriformes > Timaliidae > Mystacornis > Mystacornis crossleyi. The sequence continues at coordinate 16,359 of VYZQ01026253.1, read as the reverse complement.
ACCTTCTGAAGACAAGGAAATGTTTGACCTTTTCCCATCCTCCACAGGTTTTCGTAGGTAATTGCTAATAGCTCTGAGGTTGATACTGTTCCCCTAAGTGCCCTGGGATGAATCAGCTCAGCCAATTTGAAAACATTTGGTTTATCTAGTTATTTTCTAAGTTCTCCTTCCTAACCTAGACAGAAATCTTCCCTGAACACCAAATGCATTGGCCATTTTCATTGACAATAAAAGCCAAAAAAGCCATTAAGTTTTCCATCTGCCAGACAGCCTTTCTGATATACTGCAGTTTTGAGAAACCACCAGCTTCCTTTCCCCTCATTACACTACTTGAAATACAGAATTTTCTTTACTACTTATATTTGCTTTGCACATAAACTTTCAGTGAAAAAGGTGTCAGATGAGCACCATAGATTCATAAGGCTCTGAGCCTTTCCAAGAGCTACATGATCCCAGAATCTTCAGATTTGGCTCTCTACATTTTCTGTATTTTCCTTTATAGCCAGACTTTCCCCTGTATGCTTGAGCAGGTGCAAACACCACTACAAAAATGGAGCCTGAGGAAGACATGAGAAATAACACAGAAGCAATGAAGAATATAAGAGAGAGGAATGAAGGATGTGTGTGTGAGGGGGTGTCTCCAAGACACCTCTTAAAACTCAGCAGCCTGATTGGAGGTGACACCACAGAGCCAAAGCTGAGAGGGTTGGCACATACTTCATGAGTGGGAGCTGGGCTTCTCTCAAATGTGCTCTCAGCTTCATTGGCCTTCTGTGGCAACATCCGACAGGCTTTAAAAAGGCTTTTAAAAGCTCAAAAAGACCAGGCTTTATTAGAAGATGAGCTAAAGTGACTCACTTTTAAAATACATCAGGCAGGAACAGAAATGCAAAGGCTCTGAAAAGCAGAGATCTCCCATCTTAGTGCTGTGAGCTTCCCTCTGACATCCTGCTGCTGCCATGGCTCACGTGCTGGGCTCTCATCCCCTGGACATTTCTGCACAATGCAATAGAAACCACCCACGAGCAGCTCCTGTCACAGGCACCAATAACCTGCCCAAATACACCGTGCAGTTTCCCTCTGAGGCACCCTACGTGCCTCTTCTTGCACACCTCCACAAGTGGTGTTTATGTCCCTTGTTTTGGGTTGTGCCCTTCCCATGGATTCAAGCAACTCGACCTGCTCTTGATGCGTATGGGCTGTCCTGGACATGATTCCATCCCAGACTCATTTATGAGCTTCCCTTTTGAAAGGACATCTGGGGAAGCACATGGCCATCAGGAGGGACAGCATCACAAAGCAGAGATGTTAATGCTTGTAGGGCTACTGATGTTTCCAGCTTCATTTCTAAGCAGCAATGACAGCTCCAACATCCCCAAATCACAGTGCTTTCGGCTTTGCCTTATCTTCCCATGCACACATGCAAATCCACACAGGCTTTGACATCAGTTTTTACCAGGGCACAGTTTTCTGTCACATGAAATGTCAGGATGTGATCTTCCATATTTCACTATGCTATCCTGCCATTTAATTTAATAACAGCTAAATATCAAGTGGTTACTATTTTGATGCTGTGTTCCATCAGCTATTGAATTAGAAATAATGAGACAGGCCTAAATTTGTGATTCATGGCGAACTGCCGGAACTAATCTCAATCACAGTGGATGACATCGAGTGATAACTGATTTAGCAGATGATCATCTGTTCATTTGTCCTGTCCTCTCTCACAGAAACAGGAACATTAATGAAGGACAAGCTCACTTACACTTTATAAGACTTTTCCAATATAAATACTTAATATAGGAACCAATTTTTTCTTTTCTGCTAATTATAGAATCTTTAATTGCATTTGATTAGTATATGTGTCTATGGCAAGCCTTTGCGGCTTCAGGAAGCTGATCTGCTGAGGTGTTTAAAAAGTATCTTTGGCATTTTCCATTAACATTTTTCAATTTACCATCATCTCTAACCAAAGCAGGTTCCTCACTCCAACTGCCCCTTGGGAAGTCCTTGCACCTGGTGTAGCAGCCTCCCAGTTCTGATCCTAACAGGAGTCAGGCATGGCAGTGAACAGTTACCCTGTTTAGAAAAGACTTTCCAAAAACTGACTTGTCAATCTTTTAAAATGCTAGAAGTATGTGCCCTAAAAGAAATCTTCTCTCTGTATCTTCACTCTTCACCAAGTTTCAGCCTGCACATTTTCGCTACTGGACTCAGTAATTATCTGCCTTATCTGCCCAGGTTTAAAGATGCCTTACACATACTCTGCTGCATCAAATCTAGAAATTCTCAGTGAGCTGTGAGTCATCTATAAATAAAGTTGTTAATTTTTCCTTCATATCTTTTATTAGTGACCATCAACAACAAGTTGACTGAAATGTTGCTGTTGATGATAGTGACATCAAGAGGCACAACTCTCCAGGTATGTTTTCCCAAATTGCTTTTGGAAACAGGATAATGAATGAATTCGTAATCAGAGATAATGAATGAATTTTTGAAGTCTGGCAGTCAGTTTTGTCATTTGCTCAGCAGTGTCACAGATTTATGTCTGCCAGGCCAGACAGCAACTGCAAGATGCCTTTAGGGCTGAGAATGATCTTGTCTTACAGATCAAAAGGACTTTTACCACAAAAAAGATCACCTTCATGAGCAGGTAACAGAGCTGAAACAAAATTACCTGTTTTAGTCAAAAGGTGGCTTTTGGACTAGGAATTCAAATCCAAGACAAAAAGCATCATATAATCTCAAGATATACTTTCAGAAAAATAAGAAAGCTGTTTCATAGATGGTCTGTGACACACTGCACATGTCCAGCCTAGCGTGGAATGGCACAAACCCTGTAGGGATGGGGCTGCAGTGTGCCCCCCAGAATAGGCTCGGTGTTGATCTTTGTCACCCCCTCTGGGAGCCGGAAGGTGAACACCCGCAGCAGGTTGGCAAAGAAAATGAAGAGCTCTGTCCTCGCTAAGTGCTCCCCCAAACACACCCGGTGCCCTGCAGAGAGAAGAGGGGAAGGAAAGTGAGTAAATAACCCTGACCCAACAGCAACTGTATTCATTCTCACAGAGTGCAAAGGTATTTTTGCCAAGTCCAGAATTTCTGTAGGACTTAATGCAATCAATGACACAAAGCTTCATGTAATTCTTCCTTCAAAGAATTTTATCTGCGGTTTTAGATAACTGTGTATTCCTTCTGCTTCCTCCAATAACCTCAAAAGTCTCATCTTCACTTGACTGACAACTTTAAAGGAATTCATTTCATCATGTAAATGAAGAATAAGGACCTGCTCTTCCTGGGAGATGTCATGTTCTAGTGTTGAATGCATAAAGAATCAAGAGGGCTGCTTGAAAGTGCTTTCCATATATATGTCTGGTGTGAAATGTGTGCCTGAAATCAATAGCCACAATCATTAGCAGAGTATTTCCTTCCAAAAATAGGGCAAGTTAGATGAATATATTTTTCAGGACATCCCTGATTTTCTATGTTATTATTTGTTCAGTAGAATATATGTTACTGAAAATAATCACGCTGATTTAAGCACTGTTTTCCACAAAAAGCTTTAGAATAGACAACCAATAGGTTTTTAATAGACATCTTCATGCTACAGTCCCAATCCAAACTGTTGATGTTTGTGCTGTAGCCCACTTACCTATTGAGAACGGTAAAAATGCTTCTTGGGCCACAAAGTTTCCATCCTTATCCAAGAAGTGACCAGGGTTGAACTGTCGAGGTGTTTCCCACTGCTCTGGGTCATACAAAGATGAAGCAATATTTGGAAGAACTATGGTGCCCTGAAAGGAGAAAAACATTCACTCTGTTCCTTGTTCTCATTCAGATCATGACCTAAAGGCATCAAGCCCCCCTTCCACTGAGGAGAATACCCTGGCACAAACAGATTTTGATCCACACCTTGCTCTACTGATGCAGGAAAGGTCTGTAGCAACTGATAAACGGTGTCTGTACCTTTTTGAGGGGAAAGCCAAGCAAGGTTGTGTTCCTCACACACACCCTGGGCATGCCAACTGAGATAATGTTGCTGAAGCGTTGGATCTCGTGAACCACAGCGTTTGTGTAGGGCAATTCTCTCCGATCCTCATAGCAAATTAACTTGGAGGGACCCAGAACAGCATCCAGCTCCTTCTGCACTTTCTCTGTGGAAAATATTCACTGTTTCAGGCAGAAAAACGTATCAAGGATTTTAAATAATTTCATTTTCCCATTTAGAACTACGAGACAACACCACAATTAATATAGAAATGTAAGTAACTTTTAATGAAGGAAACTAATGTAGCAGGATGTTCCAACAGCTTAAACATATGAGAACTCTGCCTCTTATTTGATCGTAGATTAAGAAAAGACATTTGTTGCTCAAAAATTTAAAACTAAGTGTTACCTTACTACCACAAATCCAAGAGATAAGAGTTTGGGTTTTCTTTGCCTAGGTGCCTCAAACACCTACAGCCAGTTAGAATATTAGGCTCACAGCTCTTTGAAATTTATGCCAGGTGAGTCTGAGCCTTAAAAGTCTAATTTCTGTTAAAAGGAAATAGTTCTTATATAGGGTGTCTGTTAAGTGAAGTCATGCCAAATAGAACAAGGTCCAAATACCATTAAAAAATGGATCCACTGCTTGGCATCTGCCTTTTAATCAAGAACAGCATATTTTAAATTACTTATTGCACAGGAGTCTTGGGAGCATTAACAAAAATAAAACCTTTCATTTATAAACTTCAAGAGAGGCAGCACACACCTCATAAAAATACCTTAGATTTTTAAGAAATGATCCTGTCTTTTTCCAAGCCTTTTGAAGCAACTGTAAGATGCAGGGAAGTCTGTTCTGCATTGATCACGTGCCCATTCCCATCCAGCCTGCCCCGTGACTGCCAGCAGTCCTTCATTAAACTGACAACAGAGATTTAAGCACCTTACAGAATTTAAAACTTATATTCAGAAATATTTTTAAGTAAACTTCCTCCTATGAAGAACTATCTTGCAGAAGCACATGACTACTGGAGAATCCAGGTAGTTTGAAGTAATCAGTCTCTGCATAATATTAACACACATTTCTATTCCTAATTCAGTGATGAGGCAAAAGGCCGAACTTCTCCTTATGGTACAGAGTGGAACATGGTCACTGGATGTCAACACAGGCAAAGTATGAATGGGTTCAAAAAGAAGCCACCAATTAATTAAATGAGGACAGATATAGTGGTGTCAGCTCCTTCTGAGAGCCTTGATGTAATGCATTACTCAAGAACCCCAGGAAGGATCACTCTGCACATACTCTGCTTTCCCAAATATGTGCAAGGCATCATATTTAGCTAAATAAAATTATACAGGTGAGTCAGTGCTTTCATCACCTTAATTAGAGTAAGTGACAACAAAACGTGATAACATGAGATTAAGCAGAATTTCTTGTCTGACAGTGTAAGGGACAGTTCGAAGATCCCTCATCTGCCTCACGATTTATCGACAAGGACAGACACTAAAATCCCAAAACCACAGAAGGACTTTGGGCAGGGGGGTTCTGGCCTGGCTCAGGTGGATGCTGGCCAAGCACTGTCTGCAGGTGCGCTCGCCGTGACGCGTTCCTGAGGAAATGAGCGTGGCCACGGTACACCGCTCCGGACTGCGAGGCCGTACGGGGTGGCCTGTGCTGTACGCTCGCTCCTGCTGCCCTGGACAATGAGCCTCCTCACTACGGCTGTGGTTTGGTCAGATGGCCCCCCTGCTTTCGAAAGAGACTACGAAGTGACTTTCACTGCCCCCACTTTCGAGATCTCCCCGCGGAAGAAGATACGTCTATTGGTCGGGTGCCATGCGGACGTCATCCCTTCCCTTGGTAGCTATAATCCAAAATTCCCCCTCTATTTCTTCTTTACTTTGTTTCCTATATCTCTCTCTCTCTTTCTCCCCTATCGCATAATCATGTTAGCACTCAATAAAAAGTGCACTGCTGAAATCCCCACTGTGTGTCTTCCGCACTCTGAGATCGGTTAACGAACCATCACGATTCACATTTGTCGGATCGTGACAGACAGCTACAAGTTCAGCAATTTTTTCTTATTTTCAACTCTTTCCTCCATTTAAAATCCTGTTCTCCTCTGGGTATTTGCACATATTCTGCAGCCTAAGAGTGAGATTTCTGTTATCCATCATTAAAGATCCTTCTTCCTTTGGTTTTTGTTCAGTGTTCTATGAAAGGGATTGGAGGTTATTTTAAAAACAGCCAAACTTCTTAAATACACATAGATTTTACAGAGGAACCATCTGTTTCCTCTCCCAACTGGAATAATTTCTGTGACAAGAAACTCAAATACATACATTTAATTTAATCCCTGGGTCTCCTGATGCTGCCTAGGACAGACCTACAAGTACAAAAAGGTACATGTGCCACTAGGCATATATCAGTATCTAGGAATAATCTCTGATCCATAAAAATTTTATGACACTTTTTCTATTGCATGAGAGGTATTTGTGATGGGTTTATCTATTCACCTTGGATTTCTGGATTTGCCACCATATAGAGCAGGCCCCAGTTCAAAGTAGTGCTTGATGTCTCTGATCCACCCAAGAAAAGGTCGTTTATAGAATAAACCATGTTGTCTTCATTGTATGTTGACTTGGATTCATCTTTGGACTGCAAATGGTATGAAAGGTTAGAGACTTATACATGAAAGTTAGAAAGAACAGAATAGGATTAAATATGGTTTTATGACTGGTTCCAAGCTGCACTGTGTTCTCCTTATAGGACAATGCAGAAAGACTGCTAAGGAATGTTAGACACCACAGATGACTATCAACACAAAAATTAACTTTTCACAAATAGACAAGCCATGGTTATTCCACTCTTAATCATGAAGCTAAATCACATGCTCTCTGAAAAAAAAAAAAAAAAAAAAAGGATTATTGACTTACTGTGAAAATAGTGGTTAATTTAGAATGTTGCATAAGTAAATCTTTCTCTAAAGATATGTACCAGAGTGTCATTCTTCATGTCTCAAGTCATAGTCCACCACTCAGTTGTTCTACCAAGCAATACGGTGACCAGGCAGTGAACACTGGGCTGTGTAAAGTTCTTACCCCGTGGCATTCAGGTTTCTTCTACACAACAAAGGCACAATGACTCATGTGCAGCTACTCTGGGGTTTTACAGTTTTCAGTTAGGAGTGTGAGAATGTGTATATATACACTGAAATTATAAAAGAACACAGTTATTGTTTGTGGGGAATTCATTGCCTCTATTTAGGGAGGCTATGCTCAGGTGTGTTGAAACTTTCTCTTGCCAGTGGAGCAATTGAAAAGAAGGAGGGATGTTTCCCCCTGCCGTAATATCATCTAATCTTTTTTTATTGCCCCTGTTCATCTATTACAGACAGTTCAATCTTTTTAATAAACAAACTTGGATGATTTCCACCCAGCAGAGTCCCAGAAGAGCTCACTGAAACAATTTCTGGTATACTGATGTTTAAGTCTCATAAATCCTAGAACAGCAATGAAAGAAGAAGCAGTCAAACGCTTTGGAAGGCCAAGGTGTGTTACTATGCTGGTATAAAAAAAAATTTTTTTAAGAGGATCCAAGGAGCTAGAAGGCACTTAGGCTGACATCCACACCAGACATAAGAATATAGCAGTTGATGTGGGAATTGATCAATAAAGAATTATCAGGGAGAGGCAGGTGAGTGCCTGCAGCCCAGCAGGTTGTGGCTGCCTCTGTTGTTGCTACCAGCACATGACAGAGGTGAAGGGGACACTGGCTGTCCCTGCAGGACAGCACTGCCACCAGGAGCAGCAGTCACTGCCTCCTTCCCCAGGGCCTTTGGCTCTCTGGGCCACCCTTGCCTTGCCACCCCCAAGTAACACCAGTCTTGTCTTGCCTCTTCCTTCCCTTTCTCGTTTTTCTTCCTGTCACCAAGCAGAAGAGGAGGAGGAAAATATCCTGCTGCAGTGGAGGAGAGGAGAAAGGAAAAGTGATTAAGTGGAGGTAGGAATCACAGAGGGGAAGGGCAGCTGCTCGTCCGGGGATCAGGGCTGGGATCCAGCTCCCAACAGATTTGTACAAAGTGATCCTGGTATGATCTAGAAAAGGGAGAGATCTTGTGCATCGCTCCTACCACCCTTCAAAGCCCTATGGATTCCCACCTACCTCTACCACTCCTTCCTGACCAAAATGCCTTTATTTGTGCCAGTTCCTTTGTCTGTTTGAAATTTCGATGACCCTGGCACTCTCCTCTCCTCCAGCCTTGTCAGAAATACTGCTGACTCCTAGGTTATTTCTCCACAAAATATTCTCAAAATCCAACTGCCCTCTTGCAAATTCTCTCAGCAAACCTTTACCAGCCAAATATCGTATCCAGAACATCTCACTCTGTCTTCCAAAGGCCTTCCCAGTTCTCTTGTTGTTCATTCAGTAATTCAGTATTCTGTCCTGAAGACCTTCAATCATTTTGCAACTTGTGCCAATGAAAAAAAATCAGTGTATTAACCTGCCCTTTAATGAAAGGATTGCCAGGTGCTGTGGCATATAAATGGTCAGAAAGGATTTAGGAAGGTCCTGGTTACTGAATTCATGTTACGATGTCTAGAAAGGTAAGAGATTGTGATGATTCAGACTGGTCATGGTGTTTCAATGGCCCATGTTGACCTTTTCTCCCATGACTGTATGACTGGGCAGAACAAACTTACTTTTTCAATGTGATCCAGGTAGAAGTCAATGAAATCCTTTTTTTCCTCTGGTATCCCACGCTCCGTGTGCATTTGGATCTCTCTCCGTGTAAAGTTGCTCAGGACATCATAACAAGCCAACGCCTTCTTATGAGGCCCAGGGAGACGGCTCATCAGCCAGGGGAAGATTTCATAGAGCTGTGGCAGTAACACACAAGAGGTGCTGCAAAGTGTCTATCACAAGAAAATGCGTTAGGAAGGCCTACTACAAAGAGAGGTAATATTCGTGTTTGCTTGGAATTAGGGTCTCACAGTAAAATATCCTGACGAAGACTGCACTTAGGCTTTCAAGCTGTGAAAAGTAAACTATGTAATTTCTAGTTTTGATGGTGGGATTCAGAGTTCCACAGGCTTTCAGCTCAATCACAAGACAAATTAGAACTGTTATAACTAGAATGAACAGTATTCATCTATGCAGTTATTCATGTCTTCAATTGCTATGAACTGCATTCAGGCATTTTAAAGGGGAGCTCCTGCCCTCCAGTGGAGAATACTGGGAAGGGAGAAGCAAAAATTGGAAATTCCTCACCAGCATGCTGAGAAACCCCAAGAAAGGGCTGGCTCCTGGTGGCCACTTTACAGGCTGGGTAACCCCCAATGTACTCTCTACCAATCGAGCTCTCAAGGTTACTCCATGAAATTTCAAATATCTGAAACCCAGAAAAGCTGAGGAACAGCTACCTGATAATTTTGAGTACTCCCCTCTAGAAAGAAAGAAAGAAAGGGTTAGCTGACACAACCAGATTTTTTTTTTCCTTCTGTCTTACCATTTGGGAAAATCTGGCACAAGAAATAGCTGATTTCTACCCATTCTGATGGCTAGAAAGTTAATTCTGGTTTCCAGCCTACATTTATGCCTGGGTAATTTGCATATTCTTGTATCTGCTAGATACAACGTTCTCTTAAAAGTTCTTTTCTGCTCAAAATATAATTTCATTGTTTATTTATCAGCAAAATTTTTATCCTTTCTCTGCCTTCGTTTTGCTGGGTTCTTGTTGTACTCTCTTAATCACACCACAGAAAGAACATTATTAGGTGTTCACTGGAGCCTGGTTGAATTAGATAGACTATACTTGTGTCTTCTTGGGAAATCAGTTCTTATTGTCAGACATCCAATTATCAATTAATGATTCTCTTATCACAAAAAAAAAAAAAAAAAACACACAAAAAAACCCCACAAACCCACAAAAAAACCCCAAAACCTAAAACAAAAACAAAACCACAAAAACCAAACTAGTCCAGCCCTTCGTAAATTCACATAGAACTTCATATCCTTTTTGGTTAGTTCCATCTCTGGTGTTTTTTTACTTGCAAAATGTGTTCAGAAGCCTTAGATACAACTGTGGTCTGACTAATCACATTAAGCTGCCCATATTACAGGCATCCCTACTCCCAAATGTCTGCCCTCTCCAGCTACTCTGGCATTCTAACTGTAAGTGGAATTTAGCTGTCAGTGTTCAAGACAGGAACTGAGTCCATCCACCTTCCTGGGTACCAGTCCTGCTAAAACTACTCTTCCATTTCTGGAGAGGCCCAATCACAGTGTCCCCCTGTTCGGTGCCTGACAGCATGAGATCCAGATAAGAAATGTGGATGCAGCAATATCCACTTTTTTGCATAATACTGAGTACTCTTTGCATCTGGGGAGATGGTGGCCATCCCTCTGGTATGGTTTGAATCCCAGTTCTTATTTCCCCAACAGTATCTTATTCACTGGACTAAATCAAATCAAAGCCAGGACAGGAAACAGAGAAGAAAAGGAGTTATGTTCTCTGTCTTAAAGCAGGTCTCACCTGCCTCCACTGCACCCAACTTACAGGACCAAAGCTAAACTAAGCAAAAGAGAACCCGACCATAACCCAGTGAGAAGATGCTCCATGGGATGTGGGGAGAAATCTGTATTCCAGGGATTGCTTATGTATTCTGTGTTAAAAAGTTACTCGTAAGATGTATGGGACAACTTCAGCAGTGGAACCAGAACCAGTATTCCCTGGAAAATTTTAATTACTTCTGTGCAAAGCGGGTCTCTAGTGTCAGATGGATCCTTGACTCCCAAATTGTTTGACTGCCAAGCTTGCAGTTATATTTCCTGTCTTAGCATTTCCTGCCTTCTGCTGTCTGTGCCTGGAGCTGCTCCTCACTCAGGATGAACGAGTGGAATTTCTCTGGGAAGTCTTCAAGTGTGTCTTACAGAAGAAACGGAGATAAGTAGCCACAGGCAAAACTGTGGTATTTGACTCATTCCTCTCTCTGTTGACTGTATATAGAACAGTGACTAAACCTGGCACGTGAATCACACTTTCAGAACTGACATTTAATATTTAGGAGTCATGATGGCCAGTGCAGGAACCTGTGGTGCACAGAGTTTGAGAAAGCAAGCAACAAACATGACTCAAGAGCAGTCCGTGGACCTGTGCCTTATTGCAAAGATTTAGAGGCAAACTACCACAGTACCCAAACACAGGACAATGAACACAAATGCCCAAGGCCGGCATGTGGAGCTTCACCATCACACTTTGAGAGTGCACTGCCCAGTAAAACCACATGGGGNCCACCCCACTGCAACAGGGCATCACTCATCCATTCTAAAACTTTTGCCGTACAGACAGCTCTTGAATCTGCATTTCTCACTCTCTGTCTTATTCAGAAAAATACAACAGATCATTCACTTACATGATGAATAAAGCTTCCCCCAAATTTGAAGAGATATTCTGTAGCTTTAATTAGTTCGTGAAAGGTCTCATCCTCTCTGGAGAAACGATGTCCAAACACAACAGCACAAATTACATTTGAGACAGAATGGACCAGAGGGAAAGAAGGATCCACAGGTTTCCCTGCAACCAGAATAATAAATGTCACTGTTAATGTCTCCTGTTTTAGTGAAATCAGAGAATGCTCTAAGTTACCCACAGAACTTTCAAGAAAGTATTGCATTTCACAAAGAAGCAGCAATATTCTTTCAAAATTGTAGTATCAAACTGATTCTTCACAACCATGTTGCAATCCCATAAGGCCAGAAATGTGTGACACCCTAAAGAAATGCCAGATGTGTAAGATATTGCATCATATGACAGAGCAAATTTAGAGGTAAGGGAAAAAAATTCTGTGGAAATTTGCTTTCTGGCAAAATCTAAATATGTCTCAAACATGGGAATGACTGAGAACACTATGGACAAAGGGAACCTGAGGGTAGAAGAGCAAGAAGAGAGGCAGCTTTATTCAGCAAGGACACAGAGGCATCCAAGGCTACTGTGTTTTGTCTGACCTTGCTAGAGACGTACAACCTCCACTAAGATAAAATATTGTAAACTCCTTTCAACCAATTGTGTCAACAATATAATAACTAATTTTAAAGCAGTTATTTGAAACCTAATCCCAAGAAAACTGTTTTGTGACTCTGGAATATATGACAATAAAAAACTCTATTTGTGTATGTATTGATGCAACTACCCAACAGCCAAGGCACAATTCTGATTAGCAACTTACTGTTCATGGCTTTTTTCCCTGCATACATGGTCACAGCTCAATCTCTCCTAGCTCTTAAACCACAGGATTGGGCTCAATCTAATCGTTTTTAATTGATACAATGCTAGCCACAACATGTCCTGATTTATTGTGCCTTTGCATAATAATCAGTAATGGGAAATCCAACTCGCATGATCCTAACTGGGTTGATCATGGCAGAATCTTGAAATGAAGACAAGATTCTAGTCAGTGCTTTACAGTGTGCAAATGGCATTACAAGGCTTAATTCACAAGCATTGATTTTGTCTCTTAACTTCATGCACCAGCACCGTATATGAGCCAAAAATGTGCCCTTGAGGCAAAGGACAACATCGTCCTGGGCTGCATTAGGAAATGAACTGCTGGCAGGCCGAGGGAGGTGATCCTTCCCCTCTGATCAGCACTTGACAAGACCCAGCTGAAGTGCTGATTCCAGTTCTGGACTCCCCAGTATGAGAAATATCAGCATATTAGAACAAACTGAACAAAGGGCCACAAGGACTATTAACGAATTGAAGCAGCTGACATAAGAGAGGCTGAGAGAGATGGACTTTTAGTCTGGAGAAGGGAAGGCTTAGGAAGATATCTAAATATGTATAAATACCTGGTGGAGGGGTATAAAGAAATAGAACCAGACTTTTCTCAATGGTATCAAGAGAGGCAACAGGAAAAAATGTAAATACATAAAATTCTGTATAAACACAAGAAACATTTTTACTAGAGGGCTCACTGAACAGTGGAACTGGTTACCCAGGGAGGTATTGAAGTCTCCATTGCTGCAGATATTTACAACTCAGACCTAAGAAACCTGCTCAGATTGACCCTTCTTTGAATAGGGGTTAGACGACCGTCTTCAGAGATCCCTTTCCATTTAGGGTATTCTATAATGTAAATAATATATAAGCTCCAGTTTTTCTTCTCAATTTTAGTAATTTTGTAAATAGTTTTGAGCAAGAATAGTCTCATCGAAAACACAAGAAGGACTGGGGTCTTTGCATTTTCAGTCCATTCCACATAGACATTGTAAGACCCTGCACACTCTCTTGTGGAACAAAAGCTGCCCTCAGTTTCAGGACAGGACAGAGACGTTCATACACTAAAGACATCAGGCTAGTGACAAAAATTTATTGATATTTATTGCAGAGATACCTTTCATGCTTGCAAAGAAGTCTACCAGGTAGTGGGCTTCCTCTTGAACGCGGTGCTCCAGACCTCTTTTCCCCAGACCAAGGTTGCGTAAAGTCCTCAGAGCAAACCTTCTCTGCTGTTTCCAGGTGTGACCAGTTGCCAACATAATTCCTGCATCCATTAAAGGAAGAGCTCTTTATCATGCTAATATTAATCATAGACAAAGGCTACATTAAAGGATTTACTAAGCCACAGACCATAATTAAACTGTTGCACTGCCTGTGAACACAAAGGCACCAAGGAACAGCTGTGACGTGTAATCATGTTGGCAGGGCTGAAATGGGCAAACTCAGCTGGGTAGTAAGATGACTTGCAGGATTAAGTTTGACCCCAGACAATCAGATACCTCAGGATATCTCAGCTGCTTCTCTAGCTGGTCTTTGTAGTGGTTATCTCATACTCTCTGCTATGCCTGAAGCTCACCTAAATCAGGGTAAGGATTCTCATGAAGGGAAAAGAGGAAAGAGTTCTGACTGTCCACAGTCACGGAGGAAAGTTCCTGTCTGCAGGACAGGAAAGTTCAGTATTTAGGCTTTGTGGCAGGCTTTGGGAATTTCTAGTGTGGTTGGTGGTATGAAACCTACAGCAAGATTGAAATAGAAGCACATTGAACTCCTAGGTGCAACTGTGCCAGCAGGAAGATACTCACAAAAGGAAGGGAATGGGAAAAGATCCTACTCACTTCTCAGTGGAAAATGTCATAGTGGGAGGCAGCTGGTCCAGGACAAGGAGTTGGGTTGTTTCCTGCTTTTCCTCCATTTCTCTGTGGTACAACTTGCCACTGCCTCATCTCATCACCTCTGAATCTGCCCCAGTGAGTGTTCCATAGACGGTATTATGAATTCTTTTCCTCTTGCTAGTATTTTCTTCCTGCTACTCTCCAAAAGCTGTTTCACCTCTCTGTACCTTGCAGTTCACCTGGCACTCATTCCTCACAGACAAACCCTGCCTCTGTGGTACCTCTGAAAGTGCTCACAAGCTACAAAAAAGCTGCAATTTGTCAAGATGACACATCTGTGCCATGATCACAAGATGATCCATGAGCTGGAGAGCCAAGAGGTGATCAGCAACTTGTCCATCAAATAAGTTTCAACCTACTACAGCTATTTATGTCAGGAAATTCTCACCCTTTCCTTTGGCCATTGCTCTGAAGAAAGGTGACACCAGCCTCCCAGAAACGTCTTCAGGGTGTGTGGTCATGCCGTCCTTCACGGCTTGAAATCCATTTAGTATAACTACTGGGGCCCATCCAAACCATAAGGTGAATATGTTGCCATGAATTTTTGCCAGCTAGAGATGGGAGAGAAGCCAGGAAAGCACAGATGAAATCCCACGCACTGCAAGCAGAGNACACAGACTGCAGGAAAGTATCTGTTTACTGCTCAAGCTACAGAGTGGCAGTGTTCAGAAAGCTACAAATCCATGCTGTGAATTACTGTGAAAGTAATTTTTTAATAGTTTTTCCCCCCCTAATTCCAAATCTGTTATATCATCCCTAAA
>VYZQ01026251.1:0-20468 GCA_013400655.1 Mystacornis crossleyi | reverse complement strand
CTTGTGTGGGCTGCAGGCCAAACCTCCTCAGGTATCTCTTCTATTTTCCACATGGCCACCATCCTGGTCAAACCTTCCTTCCCACACTCAGAGAGATTTGGCAATGCAGCTTCTCTGTTATTCTTCTTCTTACTTTTCTCTGGTGTATTACCAGCTCATTTGGATTCTTATGTCTCTCTTGGGAGCTAGTTGAGCTTCTTCGAGGACTCATTAGCCGGTAATTATGAAAATTTAGACACCCATTTATCCACAGGATTGATGCACACTTTCCTCCGGTTCTGGACAGCAGCATCCGGTGGTTCAGTTGAGATTTCTTCATCATCCAAATTCACAAAGATGGCACTGTGTGGGCACCAGGCCCCGCTGAGACCAATCAGGTTCTCACCACAAATCTGGGAATTGTTATATCCCTCTCCAGGAAATAGGTAAGGGGTCGGGTTTGCACTCTGCCTGTGGCTCACACAGACCTGGGGCTCTCACTGGAACATGTGAAAATGAAGTTGGTGCTCCAGATTTCAGAAGAGAAGGGACTCGGCTGAGTGACCAATGGGTTCATTTAGCTTTGGCCCAACCTCTGTACCAAGGGGCAGCGCAAGAGGGAAATGTCATTAAGGTATTTTTTTTCCTTTAAAAAGTACAGATGAAGGCCAACAGTGAGAAAATGAAAGATGTTTCTTGTGGGAGATCTCCCAGATTGTTCTTCTGGCAAAGCCAATCGGGGCCAGGAGGGCACAGGAACACATGGCACCAATTCCTGGAAGAAAGCTGGGCTCGCTGAATCCCAGGATGTGTGAGGTGAGCTGGGAGGGGCAGTGCTCTTCATCACAAACCCAGGTCCCCTCACCTCAACTGAACTTTTCTGAGGTGGCCACTGCCAGGCAGTGCCTCTTCTATTGTGCCAGTCTGGAGGGATAAAACAGAACAAGGCAGCAGCTTCAGCAGGTGAAGG
Source organism: Mystacornis crossleyi (assembly GCA_013400655.1). Lineage (NCBI taxonomy): Eukaryota > Metazoa > Chordata > Aves > Passeriformes > Timaliidae > Mystacornis > Mystacornis crossleyi. The sequence goes on along the minus strand of VYZQ01026251.1, from coordinate 19,519 downwards.
TCTCCAGCCCATCTCCCCCCTGTTCCTGAGCTCTCCCTTTCCCACGGGGATGCAGCCTGTGGGACATCTCCAGCACAGCTGAGCCCTGTGTCCCCCACCACGGTTTGAGTCAGGGGTGGGGGCTTGCCTGTGTGTCTGTGTTACAGCTTCTGTTCTTCCTCCTGCTCATCCCAGCAAGGTGGGAACTGGGTGTGTTCCCTCTGTGAGAGCTCTGGGATGGGGTAGAAACAGAACCAGCCCCAAATACCCAGGAGCCAGCCTCGCCCCACAAAACCATAAGCCTGGCTTAGAAGCTGTGATTAATACCAAAAGAACTGTTTTCAGCCTGTAGGGTGCAGCAGCAGCACGTTTTAATGGAATCAGAGAAGACCAGTTTGGAAGGGCTCTCAAGGATCAGTCCAACCTCTCTTGGCAAAAGCACGGCCTAGATTAGACAGCCCAGCGCCCTGCCCGGCTGATCTGAGAAGTGTCCAGTGTTGGGGAATCCACCACTTCCCTGGGGAGATTATTCCAGTGACTGATCGCTCTCACTGTGACAAATCGTCCTCTAGAGTCCAGTTGGAGTTTCCCAGGAGTAACTTGTACCCGTTACCCCTCATTTTCCCATGTGACTCCTCCTAAAAAGGGAGTCTCCATCTTCTCTGTAGCCGCCCTTTAAACACTGGAACATGGTGGTAAGTTCTCCCCTTTCCCCGAGTGCTGACACCGGAGTTCTAGAGCACGCCTGAGAATTGTCCGAGCTGAGGGGAGACTCCCAGCCCTGTGGAAGCAGGTGGCAGCACAGCGCCGGGAAAGGCTTTCAAAGGAGACAGCCCTGGCGCTCTGTATCCGACTTGCACAGCAGCAACATCCCCGGTGAGCTTGAGGGGGAAAGACTCTGGGCTGTGCCATGGTTCTGTCGATCGTATTTCCTAGGGAAGAGCAGCAGGCAGTGTAAATATGTACCTCAAAACGCTGTTCCCTCTGGGAATAGCTTATCCAGCCCTGTGTGTGTTCACAGCTCCTGAGATCCTCTTACTTTCTGTGTTGCATTTAATCCAATGGAAGGCTTTATCTCTCTCACACATACTGGAGGAGTTGCTGGGCTGACACAGTCCCCAAACATGGCATGAGCTCTCCACAAATTGCAAACGCTGGTTTTCCCAAAGATTTCATGGCAATCTTGGAAGTCCGGGCTCTGAGTGGAGTGGAATGCCACTAGGGGAAATATTACATCTCCTAGCTAAGGTCTGGCTGGAGTTCCTTTTTTACTTTCTTTTCTGTAGAGTTGTTACACTGATTCTGTGTTTCACCTCAAGCGGGAAACAAAACCTTTATGGAAAAGAGCTATGATATAAAAATACGACTCAGTGGCCAAAGCTGTCAGGAGTTAAAACATTACTTCCAACTGCCCTCTGCTATGCCTTAGATACCAAAAGACTTGCAGATCCTTTTTTCCAGGAACAGTCATATTCAAAGGGGCTGGCAAGGGGCTTCCAGATTATTGGCAGTCTTGATTACAGAGAGCAGGAACTCTTCTGAAAATAGTTTGCTTAGGGGAACTGTGTTCTAGTGTAAACCAGAATGGACTGTTCAGTTCTCAGCTATACCAGTAAAAATCCCTATCAGCCCTGTGCAATGCCCAGATAGTAGAGGGTTGAATATGCTTCATTTCCTTCCACATTGTGTTCTCTTACTCTTAGCAATGTTTCACAGTGTAAAGTATCAGAACTACAACACTTTTTTCCACGTCATTATTGCTCCCCTTCAAAACAACCTTGTCTTTATTGGGCATTCTCATCCTTGGCTCGTGTAACTTCACCAACTTTTATCTCCCTCTTTCGAGACGCAGCTTTTCCCCGCTCATCTTTGTAATCTGACATTGTGATTTGTTCACTTGTGTGCTTGTTTTTCTCCTCGAAGAAGATTTGCTGAATCATTGGGGAGGAGGCAAGAGCTGTAGAGGCAGCTGGTGGCCAGTGATAAAACCACGGCCACATCCAGCCTTCAGAGTTTGCAGGTGACAGCCCTTCAGTTGAAGGCCTGAGTCATATTCCCTTCCGAGCTAAGATTGCTGGGGACCTTGGGATTGAGGAAGAGAGGATGAGGAGGTGGTACCCCCAAAACAGAAATTATTGTTCCTGATAACCACAAAGTTTGTGTTGTATCTTCTGCAAAATTAATAATGATGCTGTGGGAACTTGCAGGCTGCGGGTTAAATCCTGCTGACTGTTGGATGTTGTGCCCTTTTGAAATCCTTAGGCACCATGAGCTATTCAAATGCAAAGGATCATTAATCTTGCTGAGTTCTCCACCATCCCCGCTGCCACTGTGCAGCAGGCACAGGGACACGGCTCTCTGACTTTCCAGCTGTTTCCCTGCATTCCAGGTAACATGAGAAACCTCAGCTGTCTCACGCACACTCACTCTGAAACCCAAGGTCTTCTGCCCTGTCAGCTCTGCCTCTAAGACACGAGAAAATGGATTCCGTGCATATGTCATAAGCATCAGACAGAATTCAGAAATAAAGTCTTACCAATAGTACATGGTACTTTTCCTGAGAAAAGTTTTAACTTGGGATGTTCTACTTAGCTTAATGCTTCAAAGAGAGAAAGTTGGTTAACAAGAAAGACTGCAAGTCCAGCTGACCTGAGTTCCATTTCTCGTTGTCCTACTCAAATTTGGGCAAATATTTTAAGGTGAAAAATGCAGGTTGGCAGGTCTCAATGCAGAGACCTTGCTTTGATGCTTTATGGGGGTTTTGTGGGGTTTTTCCCAATGCCACTCCAGTGTATTGCTGTGCAGGAATTCTACCTCGCTCTTATCTGCAGATCTTGAAGCTGCTACAGGCTGGATCTAAATAAGGAGCTGGGGCGGGGAGGTCTGACTGACACACTGCTTCACCCGGTCCACACTCTCAGGATGGGGCCCTTTCAGCAACAGGAATGCTCTGTCATCTCCAACTTCCCCTTCCTCAACTGAGACAAGAGATAACTCCTATTTTATACAGAGAAAAAACCAGTGGACTTGACCACTGCTAAAAATCCCACCAAAGCTCCTAATATAGAAGAGCCTGGGATGTAAGATAAAGCCCCATTGCTTCAAAATTATTCAAGAGGAAGGCGGAATCAATGGGGACAGGTTTTTAAACCCCTCGTTCTTCAGGAGGAAGCCTTGAACTTCAGAACTGTGTTGGCTGCTGCTGAATGTGGCTGTTGGAGCTTGCTGAGGAGCTCTTGATGCACAGAGGAATTAAATGGCTTAAAGCTCCTGACCTGGAGAACTGTAGATTTTGGGCTGGAGCAGAATCAGCTGTGAGAAACTCTGCCTGAGAGTGGTGCAGAAACCACAGGGCTGTGACTCAGCTCGTGTAACTTTAGATGCTTCAGATACTGGGCTCCCTCTCTTCAGGGAGAGAAGTAGGTGCATGCAGGGCAGGACTTCAGCCCCGGTTTAGATATGTGCTTCAGGAGCAGAAAAATCTCTTCCTAGGTATGTTTCTTATCAGAAAGGGAGCCTTTGAGTCGCCAGCTCACAGCAGAGATCTCCTGACCTACTGCTGAAGGTTTCCTGCCTCATATCCCGTGGAGAGCCGGGGACAGCCCCTGCACCCAGGCGGCCAAGGATGAGCACATCCTCCCCGCACAGGGCCAGGGCTTGCCTCTCCCAGAAAATCCCCAGGATCTCCAGGCAGGAGCCAAGACACCAGGCTGAACCAAAGGTGGTGGGATGCAGGATGAGAGCTGTCCATGTGGTCTGGGTGAGCAGTGGCCTGATAACAGCGTGCTCTGGCGGGCTAAAGAAACGTGTTAAAGCTGCAGGTGTGACACTGGTTCGTCCTGCACGGCCCAACCTCCTCAGGGAAAGAGGCAGAGGATGTGCCCTGCAGGAATCTCTCATTCCCCTCCCTGCCGGGGCTGAGGTGCACGCACAGGGAGCTTGCACAGGTCCAGGGGGGCTCATCCAAACACAGGAGGGTGTCCCTGGTGTGATCTCAGCTGTATTGGTTTGGTTATTGCTGCCCTAGGAGAAGATGTGAAGGGATATTTGCTGGCTCATGCTTTTACAGCTCAGATGGGAATGGTCAGGTTTTTCTCCCTTCTATTCACACAGGGGCTTTTACTATTTTTCAGAGACAGAGCAAATATCTGTGCACCAAACCACAGCACCACAGTGGCTGGTGCAACTGTGAAGGGGTAGATCCCCCTCCCAACCCTCGGGTGAGGCAGCACGGGGGAGAAGTGCTGCTCTGGGCACTGAACTGGCTGGCTCAGTAAGCATCTGAAATGTTTGATGTAAATCTGACTCTCCCACTGGGCAATGCTCCTAAGAAAACCTTCCTCGTGCACTCCCGCAGGCCCATGTTCACACTGGCGGCTCCCAGGCTGCACTCACCCGGGTTATTTGCATGGATGGGGGCTGCCTGGGTGGCAGAGGCGAGGGGCTGACAGGCCTTTCCTGCCAACCTGTCTGTTGTTCAGATGAAGTGGTTGGAAAGTGCTCGCTCTCCAGTTCCCTCTTTGGCTCAGGCACTCTGATAAGGCCTGGGCTGTCCTATCTTGCCCTGGGAGCTGTTCCTCCTCCCTAACAGGCTCCCTTCCCCGGCTGACAGTTAGCAGCCGGCAGTGCTTGATAAACTTATCAGACCAAAGCTGAGCTCGGTGCACGCTCAGCTCCTCCCCAGCCCCAGATTTCCCCATTCCTGAGGACTCTTTTCTCTCTGCCTGCCTTGCTGGCTGGTGCAGTGAATATTGTTCCCCCTTGGGCCCACAGGTCAAAATCAGCCCAAGGACCAGATTGAGAAGTGCTCAGATTGAAGCAGCACATTTAAAGTGAGGGCATCGAGTGGGATGTTTACAGCATCTTTATCCAGCTCCGTCTCTCTCCCTGCAATATTATTCACCAGTGGAAATGCTCTCGTCTGGTTTATCCTTCCTGTTTCTCTGCTGGTTTTGAGTTTAGTGGGTTTAATGCAGGGTCTCGCTGTGCTTGCCTGGAGGATTGCTGAGCCAGCTCTGGAATGAGGGTGCTTTGCTGCATTCAGTTCCTATCACTCGTTATTGGTGTCGCAGTTGCGCTCGGGCGTTCCAGCCCAGATCAAGGCTCCATTGTGTGAGGTGCTGGATGTGGAAGATAAGGAGGAGCAGTCTCATTCCTGACTATCTTACCGTTGAAATAAACACGTGAAATGAAGGGGAGAGGGGGAATTATTATCCTCCTCTCACAGATGGGGTGAAGAGCTTCTGAGAGCTTCATAGTGTGCTGAACAACTTCAGAAATCCAGCACTCAAGTCTTCCCTGAGGTCATGTGGGAAATGTCTGGCAGATCTTAAGTCTCAGTTTTAGAGCTGCAGCCTTAAGACTGGTGTGTGTCCATGGTGACTGTTAGTTTTAAGATGGTGGGTCAGGAATCCTGCAGGGATTTGTGTTTTCTTCTCATCCAGCACAGAGATTCACTATCCTTGAATAATTTTGGTGTGGCTGTTCAGGGTTGCCTCCTCTGTGTGGATGTGCTATTCCAGGTGAAAAGGTGAAAAAAAATCTCTGCTTTGTGAGCAGATTAAGTATTTAAAAACTGGTCTGTGATGTACTTTTTTTTAAATTATTCTGTAGCAGCTTTGCACATTGAAGTCCATATCCATTCCCATGCTAGGCCCTTAATGGCAGGCAGGACTGTTTTCCCTGTGCAAGGAAATGTGTATGCAGCTATTTCTGGGGCAGTGCCCCACACCTTCAGGTTTTCCTTTGTGTGCTGTGCTGATGGGCTGGAATTGGCCTGCTGGTGTGTCTCCATGCCCTGTGGCTGGGGAACAACCTGCTGTGGGGACTCTGCTCTTGTCTTTTCACTGAAAACACTTTCTCGTGGTGTCTAGAGCAGGAAGAAACTGGATGCAGCAAATAACTTTAACCAGTAGAACCTGCACCCAACTGGAGTCTAATTCTTCCCCGTCCTTCCTCTCCGTTCGTTTTAGGGCTTCCCTAACAATTGCCAACACAAGAAAATGTCAGGATCTTGCCTTCTCCAGGATTCCGCTCTGTGAGGTTAATACAACCTGGAGATAAGGTCCAGCCTTATGCTGTGCTAGCTGGGAACACCCCTCAGCTTCCTGCAGGTGTCCCGTGGCTCTGTCCTCATTAGGAAGACAGATTCATCCCGTGTCCACACTGAAATCCGCCCTTAGCCATCACCAGCTCTTCTGGGCTGCTGCTCTCAGCGCCTCAAGGCTGTCTGGAAGACACAAAGGCACCTCTCTCCTCCTGACAGATGCCCTGGGTTAGTGCTTTGCATGTCCCTCATTTGCTAAACAAAACAGCCCAGAGACCAGGACTTTTCTTCCCTAGCAATAAAGGGAAGAAGGTGTGAAGAGGACTGGGGAAGTGCAGGATATGGGGCGGGCTCAAAGAGAGGCAAAAACAATCAGCTCTTTCTTCAGCCACAAAGATTAGTTGAGATTTTGCTTTTTGCTATCTGTTTCCTTGACTGACTGACCAGAATGTTTGTGATGCAAGGGGAGGTGGTGGGAAAGGGGTTGTACCAGAGTGATCAGAACTGAGGAGGATTTGCATGTTTGGAGAAGAAGGCCAGGTGTGTTTGGAGTTGGTGACAGCCACGGCCTGGTCCTGATGGGTGCTGAGCATCCTTGGGTACCCACGGTGTAGATTCAGCAGCTCCAAGGATCAGGGCAGCCCTTTGCCCGTTCTCTGTAGTGGTCTGACCATGGCTGGTGCCATACTGGGAGTGAACAAGGGGCTCTGGGGCTCTGCCTTGTTTTTCCTTTGGGCTGCTGGCACCCATAGGCCTGAAGCAATGCCAGGGCTTGGGCATTAGGTGATCTGAAAGTGGCAACTCGTTACTCAAGAGGAAGAAGCTTTAGTGTCTTAGTGGAAAACACTGCAAGTTAATTCCCTGCCCTCCTCTTCCCTCCTCGGGTCACCTCCTGTTTCTGGCAGCTGTGTCTCGCTGGTGCCTTTGCCAGCTGGCCCCCATCCACAGCCTGTGCCTCTGGACATACTCCCCGTGCCAGTGGGAGTGGGTCAGCCTGGATCCCCCGCGCTGCTCTGGCCACAGACACGTTCTCCTGAGCCCTGCAGCAGCACACTGCCTGCAGCCATCCCAGCGTGCTTCTCCACTCGCCGCCCATCCAGCTAAAGTTGTCCCTGGATCTCCTGGGATGTCCTCCCCAGGCTCCTCACAAACACCAGGCTAAGGCTGGCACTGCCTCCTCCAGTGTAGCTGCTCTTCAGGATTATCTGGGCTCAGTAACCCACCCTGGCATCCTGGGGAAATAGCAGACACGACTGGGGTGATGTGTGCTGTGTTCAGAGGGAGAAGCTTTAGGAGCACACACGAGAGAAGATCCCAGCTGTCCATTGAAGGTTATAGCCCTTCTGTACCTTGGAAATCAAGGATAGGAATGAAAATTTAATGGATACAGCAGCTCTTCTTCATGAGGCTCAGAAGAACCAGCTGTCTGGTTTGGTTTTGTGAGCGGTCACAGGCACCCTTGCCAGTTGATGTGTGCCAACACTTGACTCCAAATGGCCAAAATTGGGGAGCTTTACGTGAGTCAGACACCTCTGCTGTCCCCAGGGAAGTCCGTGCTGGTGTGCCTGTGTGGTTTGGGGCTGGAGGGTTTTGCTCCTGAGCAGTCCAGATGCTGACACACTCTTTGAATATTTCTGTTTGCAGATTAGTGGGGGACAGGGGGAATAACGACCACGGTTTGCATTTGGGGCAGTAGTTTTAATAAATTGCAATGACTTTACCTTGAGCAAGGCTTGTGCACATGTGGGTGTTCATGTGTGTGAGTGGGGCTGGGGACCAGTTCCACCACAGGTTATGCACCTTCCCTGGAATGGCCCAGGGAAGGACAGAAGGGATTTAATGGGGGCTCTGGCACTTCTGTTGGACCCACATTCCGTGTATCTGCTGTGGCCCTCCTGCTCTGGCTGCGTGGGGCTCTGCACCAACCTGTCTCCAGGATGAAAGTCTCTCTGATGGGAGCCCTTTTCTGCAGGTGAATTTCCATCTTTATTCCCATTCAAACCACACAGAGCAATCCTAGACTCCTTCCCTTCTCCTTTTTCTTGTGATCCCCACTGGCTGTGTCCCCAGAGTCAGGTATGAGCCGTTCTTTAAACGGGTGTTGTGAACATGAAATACACTGAGTTAGCCCAGTTACTAAGAAGGAACAGATTTATCAGATAAATCCCAGCAGGCCTGTACATGTCACTGTCTGGTATAGTGCAATAAAAATATACATTAGAATAAGTATAAATACATATTTACAGTGTACAAGCAAAGCCAGGAGTACAGACTCTGGGTTTGAGCTTCCAGATACATATTAACGATTTACAGCTTAGGCACAGCATAAAAGGGGCAAGTACATTTTAGGTCTTAGGAGAATAACTTGGCATTTACAGCAGTGGAGCTGAGGGCAGCTCTCTCCTGGCAATACATGAATTTTCCACTTGGACCATTTTGTCCTTGCCCACGATGGCAGCCTTCTTTCAAAAGCCTTTGGAGTGAAATGGCCACAGCCCATTCCCAGGGTAATTCCCACGGGTGTCATTGTCCGAGGCTGTGTGTTCAGGGATGCAGTTATGGAGTGAGCCATGGGCTGCTACAACGCCTCGATTAACTGAAACCACTTGTCTATAATAATGTTATAATAATACTTTGTCCTTCCTGTTAAGAACTCAGGGAACTCCACAGACCTGACTGAATGGCCCCACATCACCGGGAGGGGTGGAAAAACAAAAGCCCAGTGCAGTGACTTGCCAAAGGTTAGAGAGAGAGAGAATTTGGCAGAGCTTGGAGGGGAACTGGTTCTTTACTTCCTCCAGTGCTTTGCTTCAACCCCTAGACCTGGCAAAAGGAGGAAATACCACTGCTCTCTTTGTATAATATTTGTGAGGTACTTGCATGCTCTGCTAACATGTTACAGGCCCAGTCACTTCCTCCTTGAGGAGAGTGGCTGGCAAGCAGAACTCTGGCCCTTGACATCAATATCCAGGGCCACTCCTGCCCATGCAGTGACCCAGGATTGCTCAGGACAGCTCTAAGCTGGCATGTTCAGCATGCAGTGAAATATTGTGGGACATACCAGCCCTGATTCCAAGAGCTCTCCCACAGCACCAAGACATGGGGATTATTAACTCCTGCCTGGTGCTGTGGCGTAGCTCTTCCCAGAGCCTGCTTGGGATCTCTGCAGCCTGGTGTGTCTGAGGAATGTATTTAGAGACCCCTGTTATCAGCTAGGGATGGGAGCTGTTTCTTCAGTATTTTCCTCCCACTCCAAGCTAAAAATATAGCACAGTTAACTTGTCATTTGATCACAGTAAATGCTCTGCTGAAAGAAATGACTTTAGGTGTCTGTTGGCAGAATTTATGTCCTGGGCACGTCTCTGCAGAAGGCCTGTCCAGGTTGAACACAGCTGACTGAATGCAATCTATTTGCATGCCCTGGGCTTATCTTCCCAGCCATCAGAGCAGAACACGGTTACAGCACCAGCTTGGCACAGATTGTTGCTGCCACCAGCCCAGGAGTCCCCTCCTCCCCGCTGGGCAGCCTGACGAACCGGATTCTGCTCCTGGTGTAAATCCAGAGTAATAGAGACCTTGGAAGAATTCCTCTGGATTTACACTTGAGCAGGTGATGTCAGATCTGGGCTGGTTCCTGTTGCAGTCGGAAAGTGAAAGCTCCCACAGGTTTCTTTGGGCTGTGCAAGGCCCTGTGGTGCCAAAGACCGAAGCCAATGGCATGACCTGGCCAGTCCCCGGGGGAACATAGGACACCACAGGAGCTTAATGAGGTGGATGGAGGTGCTGGGGACAGTTTTCTTCCCTGGATCATGAAGCGGGAGCTGCAGCACAGACCTGGAGCCACCCCTCACTTGAGGCTGTGCTGGGTCTCTCGGTGCCTGCGCAGATCCACCTTGCGCTGGAAGCCCTTGGCACAGAGCTCGCAGCTGAAGGGTTTGAAGCCGGTGTGTTTGCGGCTGTGGGTGATCAGGTTGGAGCTCTGGCTGAAGGCTTTGCCACACACCTGGCACTTGTGGGGCTTCTCCCCTGCAGGGCACAGAAAATGCTTTAACGGGTGAAGGAAGGGAGGTAGAAATGCATTTTAGCAGAGTCAGACCTGACTGGCTGTGCTTGGGCATCAGGGTGCTGCCAGCCCAGCTCTCCTGGTGATGTGTCTGGATTGTGATCCAGCACCAGAGGGTGGGAAGAACCAGCGAGAGGCCTCTCCAGCTCAGTGACCCATTCCCTGCATCCAGGGCTCAGTACAACCACAACATGCACCAGAGGCTGGTCAGGAACCACCTCCTTGTCAGGCAGAGGATGTGCTTCAACCTCCTGCTGTCTCACCTCACACGGAATAATGACTTCCCAGTGCCTCTGGACTCTTTCCCCAGTCCAATACCTCTGTGTCTGAGGACTGTGTACGTGCATCGGCACGATGGGCTCTAATTTTCATTTTGTTACTGGAATATTTTGTTTCTCACCTGTGTGGATGTACGTGTGCTTCTTCATGTCTGACTTCTGGTGGAAGCGCTTCCCGCAGTACTGGCAGGGATAGGGCCGTGTGTCCGAGTGGATCAGGAGGTGAGTGGAGAGGGTGGAGGAACGTTTGAATGTCTTCCCACACATCTTGCACTCAAAGCTTCTTTCCTGTTGGGGAAGGAAAATCATGGGATGTCTGAGGCTGCAAGACATGTGACAGAGCTTGAAGAGTGATGAGAGCTGTAGATTTGATAAGCAAATCTCCTTGGCTCGTGGACTGATAATGCTGGGTGCAGCACAAAGGGAACGCAGGGAGGGTTAATTATGGAAATGGATCACATCTTGTGATCCAAACTCCTGCACCCTTTAGCAGGAGGTGAGGCACAGAGGAGCGAATAGCAATGATTCCCCCTTCCCTTCCAAGGAATTCTCCAGGGCAGTCTGAGATTTGTGAGACCAAGAGCTATGACCTGTGGTTTTCAGAGCTCCTGTCCTTGTCGCTGCGTGCCACAGGAAAGGCACCGTGTTTGTAACCTAGGAAGTGTCACTTCCTCTGTAATGGATGAAGCAAGAGCTGAGGTCCGGAGCTGCTTCTCTGGAACCGTGCCACCCACCTGGGAGTGAATGTTGGTGTGCTGCTCCAGGCTCACAGCGTGCCCAAAGGTTTTGCCACACACTTCGCAAGCAAAGGGACGGGTCCCGCTGTGAGACCTTCGGACATGGACCTCCAGTCCATGGGGAGTGGAGAACACCTGCAAAACGAAGGGCCAGTGATTTTTTTGACAGGAGGTGGCTGCGTCCATCTCTGTTTTCAATTCCTTCTCTTTATTTAATTCTCCCCTCTGAGAGAACTCACGTGAACTGCAGCATTCCCAGTGCCTTTGTAGTTGTTCCCCTGAACTCGGGCCCCACTCTGAGCCACACACTTTGGTGTGGCCCCGTGAAGAACAGGTTTCATGCTTCATGTGCACAATGAAAATCCCTCCAGGCCCTCCCCATCCCAGAGGCTCTCATCCAACACACACCTTGTTGCACTTCACACAGTGGAAGGTCTCCATGTCCGAGGAATAATGCAGGCTGTAATCCAGGGGAGGCTCGGGGCTTGGCAGGAGGTGGCTCCCATACAGGCTCACGGGGTGCTCCAGGAGGGCCGACTGCATGCTGGAAGACATCTGCTGGTAGCTGTATGGCACGTGGAAGGCATCCCAGGAAAAGCCAGCTTTGTAGAAGGCTGGGGTGCTCACTGTGTCCTTGATGTGCAGCCCTGGCACGGCCATCTCTGAGTGTGCAAAGGAGAGGGACAAGTGAGTGTCACACCATTGCCTGAAGTTGGGCACCTGTAAAAAAGTTCCCCGTCTTGCCTGACCTCAGGAGTTGCAGTTGGCAACTTCTCCTTGATTCACATCCTGATTCCTCAGGCAGAGTTCCTATTGTGACTTTGATTTCAATCTGAGGAAATTTTATGGCAAAGAAATTTTATGGCTAAGGGAATATTTAGCCCTCCTTGATGGGGTGTTTGAACAAGTATCCTGGGGGCACCTGCCTTGACCCACACAGCACAGAGCTGCATTAAGATGGGGAGGCTCGTTCATTGGGAATAACAGCATTATCCTTCATTCTTTCTGGTCTGGACCAGAACTGTAAAGGGAAATACAGAACGCTCCTGATGAGCTCTGCCTGTGACAAGTTTGACCGATGATGTCAAAATAAGAGCTGTCATTTACTGAAAATCTGGGCCCAGTTTTAGGAACTCCATAATCAGCTCAGCCCTGACCTCTTCTGCAATTGGGATTTTGGGTAGCCGACCTTGAGCTGAAGGGCCTGGCAGCATCCTGCCCAGGTACTGAACAGGGACATTTTCTTCTTTCAGTTCAGGTGGGTCCTTTTCTTGTCTTGGAACCACACATTCCAGGTCCTGTTTCTTGATGTCCTCCGGTGTCCTGTCTCCTGTGGCTGTAACACAGCAGGGTCACAGTTATGTCACAGTTGTGTCATTCTTGCTGTTACAAGAAGAGTCTGCTGAGGTGAGTTTTGTACTCATGTGTGATCTCTGGCTGGACACAGGCATGCCCAGTTCCCTGAGGAAGTGCAGAGCGGTGCAATCAGCATTCAAAGTCTGCCCACTGCTGACAAAGGGAAATTCCAAGCAGGATGAGATAGGCAAGGCAGAGGGGGGCAGGATGAGATGATAGGATACTTGATACCTGATGTAGTTAGAGAAAATCTACCCTAGAATTACATCTGTAAGAATAATTTCCCTATTTAAAACCATTTCCGTTTGTGTGGGTAACTAACAATCACTAACTTATTAACCTTCCCACCTGTCTCCTGAGAGAGCTGGGTATTGTTAACCTGGATTTATGGACAGCCAAGTAGGGAAGCAGAGAGGGGAGGCAAGTCCTTATGCTCGTCTCCTCCTGCCCACACTCCCATTTATCTCTACATGCTTGTCCCAGCCCTTAAAGACCCCAACCAACCCTTTTTAAACTTTGCAATAAAAATCTAAAATGGACAGAGGTCCTACTCGTGTGTCCTTTCTGCTGGAGATGGGACAGATCTGCTGAAGGACAGTGTCTGTTGTGAAAACCTGCCACTGCACCAAAGAGACAACAAATGCCCGAAGAGTGATGGCAGGAATGGAAATTAAAACGTTACCTCCTCTCTTTCTTATCAAAGTTATCTCACGGCTAGACTCTAATTTGGTAACCAGGGCTAGAACAAAGGGTAAATTGATCTTAAATTTGAATAAAGAAAATTTGAATGGTGCCTGAAGGAAGAAGATAATTACCCTGGCCCTGCCACTGCTTGGGTGGCTGTGGGAGAGCGGGAGCAGAGGGAGGACAGCAGGGAGAGGCAGAAGAGTGTTGGGTGGTGTTAACCCAGCACACAGCAGCTGGCCCTTCACTGTGAGTCTGCAGGACTCCTCACAGGCAGCGTTGGGGTATTCCCAGTATTTTCTCACTCTGGCTGTAACCTTCCTTGCAAATCCTTGGGAAGAGATGGTAACACCCTGAGGTAGAGAAGATGCAGTCCAGAGGGAATGTGGGCAGTGAACACAGGAAACTGGAGATGGAGGTGGCAGGGTTGTTTGTAGAACACTGACAGCCAAGTGCAAGCTCTTTTCCCAGCTGTTAGTGGCCTGAAGTTGGTCATTTTTCCCCAAATGTGACCAACAGCACACAGCAGCGTATATCTCAAATCTCCCCAGCAACAGAGCAGGAAACAAAAGGAGGATCTAAATTTGGGTTCAGTGGGACAGCGTGGATTTGGTGTAGAGAAAGGACACACAGTAAGGGATCAGCTTGCTCTTAGACTGATGCCCCTGCATAGAAGCCCCTGGATGCTCTTCACTCACTCATTCCACTCCCTCAGCTGCCTGCTCAGTTATTGATCTGCCTCGGTGTGTTCCTACAAGCCCCGTGGATGGATGGACTCACCAGTGAAGGGAGAGGTGACCGGGCCCCATGGGAGTACTGGCAGCTCATCTTCCACACAGCGGTGCTGGTGATAGGTGTGAGCCTTTTTGCTCTTCACCAGAAACGAACGTGGCATCTTCCATTCACTTTCTGGGATGAAACACAGAAAAACAGCAGCTAAATCTCTGTGGCTTGGGGAGTAACTTCCTACTTGTTCAGATTAAGTGCACTCTGTAAAAATCACGCTCCACAATCTACCCCAGCCTGAGGCAAAGGATTACAGTGACCTTTATGTTGTAGCTGGAGAAACAGGGACAGCTTAACCCAAGAGCTGTGTCTGTGCCAGACACGTTGGAAGCCAGGATCTATCTCTTGTAGTCCTGCTCTGACTACAGGACAGGCTGCATTTCTGATCTTCTCCTCCCTGAGAGGACACAGTGGGAACCACGGGTTGGAGATCCCCACTGGAGAAAGTCTGAGTGCTTGTGCTGCACCTGGAAGGGCCCAGTCCCAAACCACAGCCTGGGCCCTTCTGTGAAATTATTATATAGACAATAATGACAGAAACAACATCAGTAACAGGAGAGAGAGTGGGAGATCCCTGCAGAATGGTGTGTGGAGGGTTTCCCTCTTGCTTGAGTAGTTTGAGTTCTGGCTGGCAAACAACGGTGGAGCAGAGGCAGAGCAGGAGGGCTGGGTGAGAAGTCACCTTTTGGACCCAACTCAAATATTGCAGACCGTTGAAATGGCGGGCGAGGGACAAACATAAAATGCTGAAATTTAATCATACCAAATTCTCTTGCAATGCAAGTGTTATCTTTGCTACCCAGAACCCAGCCCGCCCTGTGCCCGCTCCCTGGGGCTGGTAACTGCTCCTCTGGAGGCAGGGTGGCAACAGGGACGATGTTGTGTGCAGTAATATCAGCTGGGGCCTTATTTGCATATGTATTTGCATTTTCCCTTGTAATTGTTTGGGATAGTGGCACTAAAAACAAATCTTGCTATATTTCATTTGAAAAGTCAGCACTAAGTCCCCGCTCTCTATTGACTGGAAACTGTCATTAAGTTTTGTTCCTTCCTGAGAGCAGTTCAGTAGAACCTACTTATTTACTAAAGAAAGCCCCCCAAAATCCATGAAGTTTGCTCCTGTTAAGTAGGAATGACATGAAATGTCTGTCCAAGGACAGAGCAGTCCTGGAATCCCAAAGAGCCGGGGAGGGAAAGGTCTGTTCCCCAGACTTCAGAAGTGCCTGTACGACCCCTTCGTGCGAAATATAATTACAGAGCACAGTGGGGTTTTGTTTAAAGGTTTGAGGGCCACATTTACAGTGGTGCCTAAAGCTGTGGGATTCCCACAGCCGGCTTGGCTGGGGACAGAGGGATTGCCAGGGTGCCCCTAGGCCAGCTGCCTTTAGATATGCTGCTGTCCTTTTAACCAGGATCCCCACTGTTCCCTGTATGATTTCAGGGATAACTCTTGCTGGCTCTAACCATTTTTTTCTTCTGAAATGACTCACCTGTTTTTCTTCATCTTTTTCCAAGAAATTTACGTGCTGCTTGAGATGAATAATGGAAAGCTGAGGCCGAGAGTAGATTTTAAATTTAATTTTAGAAAAAGGACAGAACAGTGCTGAGGACGAACCACGAGCAGGCCCTCGAGGGAAGGGGCACTGAAGTACACGGCTGCTCTTTGCTCTCCTGGAACTCTCTAATGAGGCTCATTCAAAGTGTTGTAAAGAGTCTGCCCAGTGAAAAGCTGCAGGCACAGAAATCGCTCCAGCTCAGTGCAAACACAGGAGTGCTCTGCAGTGGGTTAGAACCCTTCAGCAGCTCTGCTCAGCCCGTGTCCCTCCCATTCCAGCAGCACTGCTGAGCTCCTGCTCAGTCCCGGCTGAGGTACCCGTGCACAGACCCGACCCTGCCTTATAGACCTGCCCCAAGGTGAAGCGCTGCCTCAAACCCTCCAGACATGGAATTTCCACTCATGTCACAGGGATTTTCCCAGGTGCTGGGGCAGCACTGTGTCCACAATGCGGGGTATTCATGCCAGGATTCTTCAGACATCGGATTTCTCTGCCTGAATTAACCAGTTCGTTTCCCTGGGCTTCCTCCACGGTGGAGGAAGAGGCTCTGGCAGTGGGTAACCGGCTGCAGGGTGAGAGCCTGCATCCAGCTGTGCCTGCTGGAACAGCCACGCTCCCGGCCCTCCGGCTCGAGAATCCCGGAGAATCCGGTGGCAGCAGCGGGGCAGCTCAGCCAGGTAAATCAGAGGACTGGAGATGGGTGGCTTAAGCAATCCAGCAGAGTTTTATGGCCGTGCCTATATGCCAAGCACAGACAGCACAAAGTACAGCCCCTCTTTTCTGGTGGTGGTTGAGAGCAGATGTCCATGAATAAAAAGAATCTTTCTGGATGTGTTTGCCCCAGCCTATGCAAAAGTCGAATTTTAGCCCAGTATCCTGATTGCTGATAAGGGCCACGACCGAGCACAACGATCTTTAATGGACTGAACGTTGTAAAAGGAAGTCACCTTCCCCCACCCCATTTTACAGAAAATAAAAAAGGAACTGGGAGCCCAAAGCGGAGTTAATTAACAACTACGCTGGACTGGCTTTGTGATTCACACAACCAGGCTAGAGGAAAGCTACAAGCAGAGATTGTGGGAGGGAAAAGTACTGTTTTTCCTCGAAACTCCAGATTATCTCTGGCAAGTGATCAGCTGCTCCTAATGGCTCACTGTATTTCCCAGGAAACGCAGTGCTGTGGACAATGGACCCTGCTACATTCTAGAGTTATTGAAGCTTCTGACAGAATTCAGCTTCAACCTTTTGATGAAAATTAAACTTTCTTTTTTTTGGAGTCTGTTCCTTTCAGCCCCTGTGGCAGCAGTTTCTACCTGGACTGGTAAGTGCACAAGGGAATTTATTGCTTGGGCAGGAGTGCCCATCCAAAATGGAAGTGTTCTGGCATTTTATTAATTCAATATAGGATAAAAACCAGTAGGTGGCTAGAACTGACATTTTTATTTGCTTGCCATTCATGCAGCTGTATAATAATGCTATAATGTGCCCTGAGGAAAAGACAGCAGGAGCCAAAGGGGAAAAAAATGCTGCTCCACTATTTTGGGTACCTCACCTGAAGCACCTTAAAGGGTTTCTTTCACCAGTTATAAATTCCCCAGTCAGATCTGAAAGCAGATGCAGCATTTGCATGTTCAAACTCGAAGTTCCTTCATCCTCAGCGATGCTTTTGGGTGATTTTGCAGAGTATCCCAGGTAAAACTCTAATGGGACACTGAAACACAGCAAATGGGTCTGGTTTTTTTCTTTTGGGGTGGTTTCTGACTCCAGGATCCTCATTTCACTGGATCCTGTGTTCCTCATGAAGCCCTAAGTCTCACTTCACTGCACCCCAGCTCTCAGTACCCAAACGCACAGAACTGGTCCTTTGATGGAATTTAGAGGAAATTCATATTCCCAGTGAATTAGGTTATGAAGCCTTCAGTGGGGACAGTGTTTGCAGGACTGTGCCACGCTGAACCCAATTTGCAGTGAAAGCTCCATTCTAAAGCTGACTTGCATTTTTCTATAAATTCAAGTAATTCTGTTTTCAGATTTACAAGGTTAATTGTAGAGAGTAAACACTTCCTCTTGCTACACTGAGTGAAACTTTAAATTTTAACTGGCATTACATTGCTAGTACTCACTAGTAGTACATGACATCACATCTTCAGATAAGTTGATGAGCATACAAAGTTTTAGGCTAAAAAAGGCTTTTTCCTTTCCATTGTTTAATTAAATTTATATCTTAATATTGCTTTTTTTCTGCTTTTGTTCTGCTTTTTTTCTGGAAAAAGTAAAGTTTCCAAAAATACAGGATACCTTATCTTTCAAAAGACCACATTTTTGAAGAAAAAAAGTGCAAAGTTGAACACAATGTGTCTGTGTTTTAAGAGCCTAAATAAAATTGTATAAGAGGTTTGATGGACTCATGACTCTTTAAATATAAAGTCAAATTTAAAAGAATTTCAGCTCTTTACAACAAAATCAATCATGTCTCCACTAGTTCACCACTGCAAAATCGAATGTACTTGGGGCGAGTAATTTAAATGCGCTTTTTTTAGTGGAAAAATGAACAGAGCATTTTTAATTCCTGTGGGAAGACTGGATAAATGGACATTATGGCAAGGGCAGCACAATATGGTGGAAATTTTGTCCAAGAAGTTGAACAGAAATGCTGGTATAGCTGCAACACCCAGAAAAAATTATTTAGACTGTAATTGCAGCATTTGTTCTCTAGAAAGCTTGCATAGCTCCCTGTGATGTTGGGAATGCCACTGGCTTCAGGAAACTTTGCCTTAGGTTTCCATGGATGGAATTATACAGTGAATCTCCCAAATTCCATATCTCCTTAATGTACAGATGCACTTTCGATGTGACCTTGCAAATCATTTGCTTTCCTGCTTAATGTATTGAATCAATCTTGTGATACGAGAAGCGCCTATAAATAGCTGATTCCATATGCTAAAAACAGTTAGATTAACCAGTCTATATTAAAAAAGGGTGGAAAAAATAATAAAAGATGGATTCAAAGCAAATCCTGAATGGGAGAGACCGAATTGTCACCCAGAAAAAGTGGCAGAGGTGATGGCAGCAGAGATGTGCTCTCCCTGAATGTAAAGGTTTGGCCCTACAAAAGAGCAATGAAAAGGAAAACACAGTTTGCCCTCTCCTCAATGACAAAGTAAAAAACTCTACAGCTAGAAACTGCTCCTGCTGATGGAGCTGGCTGGGACACAGGTACCTGACACCATTGTCACATCTCTTATATTTTGTTCTATTACCATTTTCACTTGTGAGAGTGAAGTACATGTTGTAATTTTAAAAGGTTCAATTCAAATGAGTCAAGTGCATTATTACCATAAAGGAGTCCTCAGGACAAGTGGCTTAGGCAGTGGAATATATTACATATTTGCAAACACAAGCAAAGAAGAAGAAGGAGGAAAAAAGCTTAGAAAAACATATCAGAAAAATGAGAAAAGCAATGCAATTAAAAGTGTTTAAAAGAATAAATCAATCACCTGTTTGAGGGACTTTGCTTTACTGGATTTGCCTTGAAATCTCCCCAGAAAAGCGAGATGTCGTCTTCTCTCAGGACTCCTCTTCCACTTTTTCACTTGGTCGCAGTCGGCTGAAATAGATACTTCTCCTTTTTTCTCTCTGTTTTTTTTCCCCCATTCCCCTCCCTGATTTTTCAATCAGATTATTTGTGTCAAAATCTGGCGGTGAAGAAACAGCCAATAAGAGGCAGAGCCCAGAAAGTATTTGCTTATCAAAACTTCCCAGGACTTTGAAAACTTGAAGAGCATTCACGATGCCCAGCTCGAAGCCCTGGGGGCAGCACCCTTCACTTTTGGGGGCAGCTTTGCCTTCTGCAGGAATACTCCTCTGTCATATTGACAAAGAGCATGACACAGGAAATAATGTACTGGGCAGGCATTTGTTATTGTGTCTTTTCCTTAAAAAAAAAAAAATGAAAAAGCCCTTAAGAAACCTGTATTTTTACACACATTCATCCCCGCATCATATCTCTCACAAACAGACACACCATCTGTCCC